>RJWJ010031431.1:0-19195 GCA_004363605.1 Indri indri
ATGGATATTAAATATTATTAAACCACTTTTCTGCCTCTACTGAGTTGATTATGTGGTTTTTCTCTGTCATTCTGTTAAAGAATCATGTTGAGTTTTTAGAATGGTAAACTAAACTTACATTCATACACTACACCCTACTCATTATTTTCTTATATATTTTTGATAAGATTGCTAATATTTTGCTTATAAATCTTTGCACCTAGGTCATGAATGAAATTGGCCTTTAATTTTCCTTTCTCATAATACTCTTATGATTGTCACCCTCTTAGCACAGCTGGCAGCGTCAGTCTCATAATATTCTTATAAGATATTGGTATAGGGTAATGATGGCCTCATTAGAAATGGAGAGCATTCCCTCTTTTTCTTTCCTTGAAGAGTTTATATAACATTGGTGCTGTTTCTTACTTAATATTTGATAAAATTTGCTTGTAGAGCCATCAGGCCCCTTAGTTATCTTTGTGGAAATGTTTTCATATAAATGACTAAATATCTAATAGTTATAGAACTATTCTGAATTCTTATTTTTTCTATTGTCAATTTTGACAAGTAGTAGTTTCTAGGAATGTGTCTCTTTCATCTAAATTTTAAATGTTTTAACAGAAAATTATTAATGTTTTCCTCTAAACTTCTTAACATATGAAGGATTTATTGTGCTATGCCATCCCTTATTCCTGACATTGGGTACTTGTGCCTTCTCTTTCTTTCTCAATTATATTCACCAGAGTTTATCAGTATTTTAAACTTTTCAAGAATGACCTCATTTTCCATTTGTGGTCTGTTTTGTTAATTTCTTTTTTCTGTCTCTCTTTTTTTTTTTTTTTTCGGTTTTCCAAATTTTTTACATTGATGCTTATAGCTCATTGATGTTTATCTTTTCTTATTTTCTAATAGTTTCATTTAAAGGCATACATTTCCTTCCAGATGTGACTTTAATTGTATCTTTCAATTTTTACTACATTGTATTTTCATTATTATTCAGTTCAAAGTATTTTATATTTTCCATTTTGATAGAGAATGTTCTAGCTGTCATTTTGTGTTTTGTTCTTTTTTAATATATAATTTAATTACCTTGTTATCACGGAATAGATGTTATATAATTTCAGTCCTTTGAAACTTGTTGAAACTTGTTTTATGGTCCAGAATATGGTCAATTTTTATAATTTTCTGTGTATGCTGGAAAATAAGGGGTTTTCTGCAGTTGTTTATTGTTGCATGTCTAGGTCAGTTAGATCAAATGTGTTAACTATGTTGTTTAAATTCTCTGTATTATTACTGTATTGTTTTTGATTCATTATATCATTTCCTGAGAGACGTTATATTGAAATTTTTAACTATGATTATGGATTTATTATTTTTGCTCTATGTGTTCTTTTTTTTTCTTTTCTTTTCTTTTATTCTATTCTGTTTTTTTTGAGAAAGGATCTCACTCAGTCACCCAGGGTGGAGTGCAGCGGTGTGATCATAGGTCACTGCAGCCTTGAACTCCTGGTCTCAAGCAATCTTCCTGCCTCAGTCTCTGGAAGTGCTGGGATTATAAGCATGAACCAACGCACTTGGCCTATGTGTTCTATTTTTGCTTTATATATGTTGAGGCTATATTTTTAGGGCTAAATTTTAGCATATTATTATATAAATTTAGAATTACTAGGTCTTCTCCTTGGTAAATTGAAGCATTTAACATTTTGAAGCGGCCTACTTTATCTCTAATAACTTTTTTGCCATCGTCTTTGCCTGATATTAGCACAATTTGGCTGATGTTTTATGGTACATCTTTTTCCATACTTTTTGCTGTCAGTATTTTCATATCTCTATGCTTTTAAATGACATGCGATTAGAGCTTTTTGCTGATTTGATTTTTTCATCCACTCAGACAATCATTGTTTTTAATGAACGTTCTTAAACATTTTGAGTTAAATCTGCTGTCCCATTAAATATTATCTCTTTGTCTATCCAATTCTGTGTTCCTTTACCCTTTCTTTCTTGTCTTCTCTTGGATTATTTGGTTATTCCATTTTGTCCCCTCTGCTCATCCATTTGTCCCATCAGATCCACTTTCAGTCCTTCTCAACCCTGCCCTGAGCCCCAAGAAGATCTACTTTATGGATGATATCAAAGTGCTTCCTTGCTCTCTGACTTCTGTTTGGGTTTGCTCAATGGAAGGATCCAGAAAAAGATTGGGAACAATATGAAGTTGGGATATTTATTCACTTTTCCTCCTCCCTGCATGGCTCCTTTCCTACAATGCAGTCCCCTACGGGTGCATGTGTTACCTAACCCTCTTCATGTAACCCCTATTGGAATTGAGGCCCAGAGAACTATACCAATCCTGATATTCTGGCTACTGCTATTACTGTGAGCAATAAACTGTCCTTTGTCTCTGATCCAGGAGCCTTGTGTCTTCTGCCACAAAAAACTAGCAGAATAATTATGAAACTAGCAGGATAATTGTCAGCTTGCAAGTTGAGTAAAATCTCAGACGCTTCATCATTCTTGACATACTTTTTGTTGTATTTTGTTTTGTTTAAACTTCCTCACAGCTTTATAAAGAGCTGCTTTATTCAACTTGCCTCAAATTACTCAGCTTGAATGTGCCATCTATTTCTTGCTTTATTAACTTGAAAGTAATGCACATTTTTACCATTCTTTTAGTTTATACCAGAGATTACAACCTATATCCTTGGCTTATCAAAATTTGTTTATTAGTAATTTTACTGTCTTTCCAGACAATGCAAGGATCTTAAACACTTTATCTCTATTTACCCTCCTCTCAATTTCCATGCCACTGTTGTGTATATTAATTTCTGCCTGCATGCATGTGTATTATATCTCCATGTGATATTATTAATATTGTTTCACACAGTCAATACTCATTTGGTTTCACTCACATATTTACCTTTGTGTTGGTCTTCATTCTTTCTGAAGTCATTAAACTTTCATCTACAATTATCTTTCTTCTACTGGTGATTAATTATCTATTTTGTGTATCTGAAAATGTGTATATTTCATCTTCATTTTTTCTATATTTAACAACTACATGGAAATATAGTTCATATACCATACAATTCACCATTTAAAATGTGCCATTCAATGCTTGTGTACCCAACATTACAATTTTACAACATTTTCATCAAACCAAAATGAAACCCATACCCATTAGCAATCACTCTCCATTTTACCCCAAACTATCCAGTCTTAAGTAACCAATCATCTATTTCCTGTCTCTATTGATTTGCTTGTTATGGACATTTAATATAAAAGGAATCATATAATATGTGTTTTTTTATGACTGGCTTCTTTAACCTTGTAAAAGTTTTTAAGTCCATGCATGTTGTAGCAGGTATCAGGACTTTATGATATTTTTAGTGCAGAATAATGTTCTATTATATGAACATACATTTTGCTTACACATTCACCAGTTGATGGACATTTGGATTGTTTGCACTTTTTGACGATTGTGAGTAGTGCCACAATGAACATTTGTGTACAAGTTTTTGCGTGGACAAATGTTTTCATTTCTCTTTGGAATTGCTGGGTCATGTGATATCTCTTCATTTAATCAGTTGAGGAAGTGCCAGAACGTTTTTCAAAGTGTCTACAACACTTTAATTTTCCATTAGCAATATATAAGGGTTCCAATTTCTCCAAGTCCTGACTATCCCTTGTTATTGTCTGTCTTACTGATTATAAACATTTGAGTGAGTGCCAAGTGGTATATCATTATGGTTTTGATTTGCATTTCCCAGTTGGCTGATGATATTAAGCATCTTTTCATGTGCCTGTTGGCCATTTTTATATCTTCTTTGGAGAAATGTCTGTTCAGATCCTTTGCCCATTTTTAAATTGAGTCAGTTGTCTTTTTATTATTGATTTTAATTGTTCTCTACATATTCTAATATAAGATCTTATCAGATTTATGGTTTGCAAATATTTTCTTTCATTTGGGGAGTTGTCTTTTCACTTTCTTGATATCTTTGAATCACGAAACCTTTTAATTTTGATAAAGTACAATTTATATTTTTCTTTTTTTTTTTTTTTTTTGAGACAGAGTCTCACTCTCTTGCCGGGGGTGAGTGCCGTGGCGTCAGCCTAGCTCACAGCAACCTCAAACTCCTGGGCTCGAGCAATCCTACTGTCTCAGCCTCCTGAGTAGCTGGGACTACAGGCATGCACCACCATGCCCGGCTAATTTTTTCTATATATATTTTTGGCTGTCCAATTAATTTCTTTCTATTTTTGGTAGAGACGGGGTCTCGCTCTTACTCAGGCTGGTCTCGAACTCCTGAGCTCAGGACGATCAGCCCGCCTTGGCCTCCCAGAGTGCTAGGATTACAGGCGTGAGCCACCGTGCCCGGCCTATATTTTTCTTTTGACATTTGGGATTTTGTTGTCATATCTAAGAAAGCTTTTCCTAAAACACCATCACAAAGATTTACTCCTACACTTTCTTCTACAAGTTTTATAGTTTTAGCCCTTACATTTATATTATGATAAACTTTGAGTTAATATTTGTGTATAATATGAGGAAAGAGTCCAAATTTTTTCTGTTGCATGTGTATATGTAGTTGTCCCAGCATTATTTACTGAAAACATTATTTTTTTTCCATTGAATTCCCTTGGCACCTTTGTCAAAAATCAATTGACCGTAAATATAAGGACTTATTTCTGGCTCTCAAGTCTAGTTCATCAATCTGTCTATTCTTATGCCATACCACACTATTTTTATTATTGTAGCTTTACAGTAAGTTTTAAAATTTTGAAATCAGGAATTGTGAGCCCTCCAACTTTGTTTTTCTATTATAAGATTATTTAAGCTATTCTGGGTCCCTTCAATTTTATCATGAATTTTCAGATTAGTTTGTCAGTTAATTCAAAGAGCTGGGATTTTGGTAGTGATGACATTCAATCTGCGGCTCAATTTAGGGAGTTTTGTCCTCTTAGCAATATTAAATCTTCCAATCCACAAACATGGGATATCTTTCCATTTACTTATGTCTTCTTTAGTTTCTTTCAACAATGTCTTGTAATTTTCAGATTATAAATGTTGTACTTCTTTTCTTAAATTTATTCCTAAGTATTTTGTTCTTTTTGACGTTGTTATAAATGGAATTGTTTTCTTAATTTCATTTTCA
This sequence comes from Indri indri, assembly GCA_004363605.1. NCBI lineage: Eukaryota > Metazoa > Chordata > Mammalia > Primates > Indriidae > Indri > Indri indri. The sequence continues at coordinate 5,130 of RJWJ010031431.1, forward strand.
GATTGTTCATTCCTAGTTTTTATAGAAATAAAATCGATATTTTAGAAATAAATTTTATTTTATAGACATTTTAGCAAGAAATATTTTAGAAATAAAATTGATTTTATAGAAATAAAATTGATTTTGTGTCCAGCAACTTTGCCTAACTCATTTATTCATTTTAATAGTTTTTTTTTTTTTTTTGAGACAGAGTCTTGCTCTGTTGCCTAGGCTAGAGTGCTGTGGCTTCAGCCTAGCTCACAGCAACCTCAAACTCCTGGGCTCAAGTGATCCTTCTGCCTCAGCCTCCCAAGTACCTGGGACTACAGGCATGTGCCACCATGCCCAACTAATTTATATATATATATATATGTTTTTTAGTTGTCCAGATCATTTCTTTCTATTTTTCAGTAGAGACGGGGTCTCGCTCTTGCTCAATCTGGTCTTGAACTTCTGACCTTGAGAGGTCCACCGGCCTCGGCCTCCCAGAGTGCTAGGATTACAGGCGTGAGCCACTGCACCCGGCCAATAGTTTGTTTTAATTGTTGTTGCTTTATAGTGGATTCCTTAGGATTTTCTTTGTATAAGATTATGTCATCTGTAAACAGAGACAATTTTAGTTCGTCATTTCACTCTCGATGCTCTTTCCTTCTTTCTTCTTTCTTTTCCTAATTGCCCTGGTGATAATCTCTGGTACAATGTTGAATGCGGCGTTGAATGGAATTGTCAAGAACTGATATTCTTGTCTTTTTTCTGATTTTATGGAGAAACTACTCTATCTTTCAGCATAAGTATTATGTTCACTGTTTGGCTTGGCATAAATGCCCTTTGTCCAGTTGAGAAAGTTCTCTTCTATTCCTGCTTTCTTGAGTGTTTTTATTATGAAGAAGTATTGGATTTTGTCAAAACTTTTTTTTTTTTTTGCCAACTTTTACATTTAAAGGAAGTTTTTGTTGGATATAGAATTACTGGTTAGCACTACTTTCTTTCAACACTTTGAATATATTCTTTCATTGCTCTGGCTCCATTGTTTGTATTGAGAAATCAAATGTTAGCCTAATTTGTTTTTAAAGTAATTTGCCCTCCCCATTACTCTTAAGGTTTCCTTTTTCTTGGTTTTCAGAAGCTTTACTGCTCCTTACCTAGGTAAGGATTTCTTTTTATTTATTCTTCTTGAAGTTTATAAGTGCTCTGGAATTTGTGACATATTTTTTTTTTCAGTTTACAAATGTTTTTACCCATTATCTCTTAAAATAATGCTTCTTCCTCTCTCTTCTTTTTGGGATTCCAATTGTACATATTTTAGACCTTATCACTGTGCTCTTCTTGTCCTTTATTTTTTCTCATGTAGTACTAACTTTTATATTTTCCATGCCTTATTCTAGATATTTTTCCTGACATATCTTTCCTCAGGTGAGTCCAAGATGTTAATATATCCATCCATTGGTACACAATTATTGGTTATTCTATTTTTAGTTTCTGAATATCCACCGAAATTCTCAATTTTGTCTCTTATCTCCTTGAAAAATAATCGGGTGTTATTTAGAATATGTGTGTCATAACTCTGATATCTGAAGCCCCTGTGGGTCACTTTCTATTGTCTGCCATTTCTGCTAGATTTTATTCATGTCATACTGTATCTTTGAGCACCTGGTTATTAATTTTTATTGCTTGCCTGACAATGATTTACAAAAGAATTTTTTAGAAATAATTGGAGGCCTGGGATGATGCTAGCTTCCTATAAGCTGCTTCCCAGAAGCACTAGCAGTCTAGAGTTATCTCATCTGGAGATAACTCAAAGCTAAGTTCTAGGTCCTCTAAAGACTTACCTCCTTCCTGTTTACTGCTACTCCTAGAGTACATCCTTTGGTGACCTAACCCAAATCAAGAAGTGTTAACCAGGGCTCCTTCCTCCTACCCTCAAAGCCCCTACAAATGTTTCAAAATGGTTGCTCAGCCTTCAGCCATCCCCTAAAATTAACAAATGCTCCAGAGGGAGCATTTTCATCAAATCTTAGCCTATTCTATACATTATTCCTTTAAAACAGGATTTCTTTTGCACCTTAGCTTGTGGCTAGCAATTCTAGCAAAGCAATTTTTAATTGTGGAAAAGGCTTAAGCATATTCCAGCTTACTTAGGGACCATACATTTTTTCAGTGGCTTTCAGAAGATAAAGTCCACAAAGCATAGGAGAATAATGGTAAAAATTTTAGTTTCTCTAAGATAGGAGGGTAGTGTTGTGGCCAACTGGTGAAGGCCCTATTTTATAGGAGCATAATCTGTTGGAGATCCCATTATCTTCTGTTAAGTGGCCCTCTTCTATAAATGACCATTTCAAATCTTTGTGCCTAATTATAAATGAATCTTCTAGGAGAAATATTTTAGTTAACAGGCAAAGCTACCTACACTTCTTGTGAATTTGTTCATTTATCTCCTACGCAACCTCCAGATACTCAACTTGATTCATGTAAAAATGTCAACATCCTTATAAATTCCCATAATGTTCCAATTAATTCCCTTAATTCTTGCTACTACCATTTTTTCAACAAGTTTGTACTATTCCTGCCTGTGCTGCTATTGCTTCGTTTGACAAAGAAATTTGGGGCTCTAAAACTGTCAGTCTGACACTTTTTTGAGTACATTCAGTAGAATACCATTTATTTTAAAGTGGAAAAGTAAACCACAACAGTACCCCAGGGAGTGTGCTTTATTCTCCAGCCCTGGGAGCACAACTTTTAGTGAGTGCCTCTCAACGCACCTGTGCATGCTTGCCTTTATTAGATCAAACTGTGCATGCTTTTAGATCTCTGAACTCTGGATGGCTCCTAGCAATCCTGCCACCAACTTTTAATATGAAAGTGTAAAGTATAGATATTTCATATCTCAACTTTTATTACATTCAGTGGCTGGGTTTAATTCCCTTCTCATTGACTTTTTTTTGAAATATGAACAAATGTGGTATCTCTTATTTTAAACAGCAATGCCAGTAAATCCAAGGACTAGCCTTTGAATGAATGCCTAAAGAAGCACCAGGATTATATTTTAAAAAGATAAAATGAAGCAAAAGCAAAAAAGATTGGGATGTTGGGATAGTGGCAAGAAAAAATGAAAATGAAAATTCCCTAAGGAACATTCTACTGGAATTGAAAAATCTCAGGTAACAATTTTTAAAGTAGCAATGCACCATAGAGTGCATTGCACCTAAGGAAATAGAACAGTATACCTAAAAATGTTAATATATTCCTCCTTCCCTACAGATTCTCTTTTGGCTTCATGTTCTAAGGAATTTGGATTTTCTGAGGAAATCAGAATATACCTGCAAAGATCAAGTGCTTATATAAGAAAGCTCAGTGTCACTATCGTACCCCATTTACAGCAAATACACAGATCCCTAAATCCTGCATTCTGTGGATGAATAATACCCTTGGCTTTAGTTTATTTTCCTTTCTTTATTTTCAGCATTGACCTTGACTTCCTTCTGTATATTTTTATTGTTTCTGTTATGTTTGTTGTTATCTTGTTGTATGTGTGCAAGCCACCTCAAATCCTCTTTGGAATGAACCTAGCTAGTATGGATATATGGACATATAATAATAAAAGTTAACAGCTTATAATGATTAGCAAATACTATACAGTTTTTGAGGGGCTAAATGGCCTGCAGAATGAATGTGGATAAAACCAGAGAAAAACTGTTTTTGTAAGGCTATTTTGACTCTATATTTTTTTTCCACTCATGCCCAACCAATATATCTTAGGTATTCCTCTTCTATTGGACACTTAAATATCAAAGGGATAGAAGAAAGATAGAGATAAAATTTCAACCTCCCTTCTGATGCCAACCTAGTACTATTTAAGTCTCATTCTATCTAAGGCCATCATTTCACATGTCCTCTTCGAACCCCCAAACATCTCTTTCATAAGAGAGATGGGTCATTCATTTCTTTCTTATGTGTTAATTCGGAGTATATTTTCTATAGGGTATGGTGTTCTAATAGAAAGCCTTGTCTCGGCCTACAAGAAATTTAGATTATACATTAACAAGCACACAACTTTATAGGAGTGCAATCCACAACTTAAAACAGGTATGGAAATAATGGCACTTCTTTTGGCTTAACACTGAAATCTAGTTAGTCTTTGACTCTGAGCTGCTACTTTGCCTAACGGCAGATACTCAGTGGAGTTCATTCTCTCTTATCCAGCAATTTCTCTTTGCTACATGAGGATTCATAAGTCCTGCTCAACATTTAGTTCAGAGTTCTTTCTCTTCCTCTCAGCAATACTCTCAGCCTCACTATGAGATAACACGTTGTGTAGAGATTTATAAGAAAAATTTCCATTCCATCCTTACCTTTAAGATCCACAGGAATATTTGGGAACCCCTACTGCAAATTCTTCAAGAAATAGAGGAAAACAGGAAAGGGAGATCATTCCAGGACCTCTCTTGGGCTTACTATTCTAGATGTCATCTCTGTATAAACATGTATTAAGAAAAAAAATCTATCTTCCTATTTTGGAAATTGACCCATCTGGCTTTCATATTACAAGTCCATCAAATATTCAAATCTTTTCCCCTTTTCATTCTGATTTCATATAGATACCTGGTTAGACCAATGCTGAGGGGTCAATTTGTTTGACAGTTATATTTTCACTATAAATAAAAAAATATGATTCTGGTTCCAAATATTAGTCTCAAGAGTTTTGTGTGTAGGAGTCATATATATTAACTCAATCTATTCTAGGTCAAGTTTCTGAGTCTTCAAAATAGAGGACGAGACTCTGGGCTGAGGTGACAGGGCTGTTAGCTTCAGGAAAGCAGAGACTGTGTTTACCTTGCTCATTACTCTCTATTTTAAATTGTTTCATCCATAGTAGACATTTTATGTATTTGAATGAATGAAAATTCTACTTTCTCAGGCTCCTTAGGAGCCACCCTCTTGTCTCCCTCCTGGTGAGATCAATCACACCACACAGGGTTTCTTTTGAACTTCTTGGCAAGCTGTATTTATACCCATTTTATAGATGAGAAAACCAAGATTTACAGTAGTGAACTAGCTTTCCTATTATCACAAAGCTAACAGAACGACTTTGGAACCCAGCTGTGTAGAATTCCAAAGTCCATGCCCTTTCCATTACATCATGGTACCCATCGAAATAGAGATAATAGCTAACTACAGCCATGGGATAAAACTTTTTGAAAAAAATATAATTTGTGTAGTATTTCACCCTAGAGGCAGGATACACAATATCAGCAAAATGTGAAGGGGCAAGATATTGCCTGCTACGTTGGGGAAATAAAGTTCAATTTTAGTGTATATGTTATTTTATAAGATGATAGGTGAGGAACCTAGAGAAGTTTGACAGATCTTTAAATTCTTGAATGCTAGATGGAGCAATTTAAACATACTTCCATACATAACCAGAAGCAAACAAAGGTTTTTAAGGAACATATAAAACATGATTAAGGCCATGCTTTAGAATGATGATTTAGGTTGACATGTTCCTCAACTGGAAGTAAGAGACTAATTAAGAAGTTATTAAAAATAGTGCATGTGATATAGTGAGGGTGGAACAGCAAGGAAGGAGAGGAAGAATTCAAAGAAGCTTCAAGACAAGGTAGGGGAATGGACATTAACAGAAATGGAGAGCTTAAACTGAGGACGTAGGAAGATCACACTTGTGGTTTTGCATTGCTGGTAGCATATCTGAATGTAGATGTGCAGAAGGAAGTTGGAATGTCAGCTGGTTGTTTGAAAAGTCTCAGCTAGAGTCACCTATTAGGGATTCTTCTGCAGAGAGGCAGGAGTTGAAATCATAGAGTAAATGAGATTATCAGAGGCAAGAGTATGAAAAGTAAAGACTTGAACAAACCTCAGGCAGGAACATTCAGGGGGCAGAAGGAGGAAGAAGAAGCCTCAAAGTAGACAGAGAAGGCGTGGTTGGAGAGGTAGGTAGTTATTACTTCCCTCAAGGGGTTATTTCTGCTAGTTTCAAGACTGAGAACTACAGTCTTAGTTTAATGATAGAAGATGATGAAAATAGCTAGGAGGAACTAAGTCAGTAAATATGGATTAGGCCAAGGCAAATTTGATGAGCTGAATAGAATTTTTTTGTGACCATTGACTTTTAAAACCTTTCCTACAAAGATCTGAAACATTTGTAAAATGCTACTTCAAACCTGGTTTATTTTTCCAGACCTCCCCTGAACCATTTTTGAGTAAAAGTAGGTTGGCAAAGCCTAGGCAATATTCATGGACAATGGATTTCTAGTAAATTAGTACTATAAAACATTTAGGAATATGCTTCTAAGCCAAGTTTCAGACTTGCTTCAAATGTGAATTGAATTACTAGCAATTGGAGTTATAGTAGACTTTGAATTGAATATAAAGTCAGTTAATTGTATGACATTATCTCAACTATTAATGTGCTCTTTTATTTTTCTAATACTTTGTCTCTGAAATACTAATCCCTCCTTTCCCTCTGGTTTCCAGTTTTTAATATGTTAGATAGTGTCATTTTACTTTTTAAAAATTCCAATGTAACATAAAGAATATTTGCTTCTCCATCTTTTTATAATGCTAAAGCCACAAAAATAATCTTCTATCTTTTGATATTTTTGGTTGATAAGCACACAGCATATTTCTTTTGTTTCAGTATATAATACTTTTATTAAAAAATACAAAAAGTAAGTGAAAAAAATAACTTCATTGCTGAAAATCAAAACTTGCTTGCCTTGTCTTAATGAGATTATGTAATTTCATAGCTTTCTGAATATTTTCTCCTAATCCAGGTTTGTTTATTCTGAATAATAACAGAGGCTTTGTAAAACTGCTTTTTAATTGCAGAAATAGTTTTAACTAACTTCTATTATTAATTTCAATTGATATAAGAAACCCTCAAAATAATCTGCCTAAGTGTATAGATGATTTAGAAGGTATCTATAATCTCTATGTTTATTTGTTGTTGTTATAATTTAAGAACATTTTGGTTGGCAAAAATAAGAAAAGGAATCAATGTCATAGTAGCTATTACAGTAGGAGAAGACAACTAGAATAAAAAGTTAAAAAAAAAGATGGGAAACACCCAATGGCAATTTAACAGAGTGGTTTCCAAAATGAAATAATTTCTTACAGCTCAAACAAACACAAAGCCAAAACAACAACAAAAAACTTGGTTATATTTTTTACCTATGTGAAAATGTTCTGAATGAAGATTTCCAGTGGATCTTGAGCTCATTGCTAAAAATATAACAGTGCAACAGCTTCTCATCAGGTGTGAAAAGCAGTGATTGGTATCCAAGAAGACACTAAATTGATGAATTTCAACAAAACATTTGCATAATTGTGAGATAGAATTGAAAAATTAGTGTCATGATTTACAAAGTGCTACCCTTAATGTACTCTTTCCATTAGAATATACAGATTTTTGTGAAGTATTATTTTCAGCTATGACAGCCTTTAAATCAAGTTTAAGAAGCTGAACCTTTAACTAAACTCTCAGACCACAAAATATTAAAGTAAGACTTTCATAGAAATTTGGCATATGCAATTATATTGCTTTCACTAAAATAAAATTAGTAATTTTATTAAGCACAAAGAAGATTTTACATATCATTAATAACAACACCATTTAAACATATTTTTTCACCTTTAATCTAGTCTTTAAAATTTACTATTTATGTATTTATAACTATGTTTATATTATACTTCATACAATATGATGGTACAGTAGTAGAGGTGTATATTTTGTAAGTGCATATATACCTATGTGATACACAGAAGTTTTTCTCTAGTAGGAGTTTATTATTCAAAGAGTTTAGAGTCTATTCATTTAGTAAACTAGAATGAACAACTGTTCAAACTGTTATCATATAAGCTCCAACAAGGGTGGCATTCTGACTTTCCCAGGTCCTAGGAACTTTTGCTTTTGTAGGACCCTTTCCTCCATAAAAATATTTAAAATTATATTTATGACTGCATGAGTATAAAGATGAATATATTAATATTACTTGTTTTCTTCAACCTAAAAGCTCTTTTTTACCTCTTTCATTTTAAAAGAAATTAAAACATTTTTACACACTGCTAAAAGTATTGTGGGTGCTAGGCACCAGGCCTACTGGGCAACATGGATAAATCACAAGAGATTACATACAGTTCATAAAAGTCACATCCCTTTACCCATCCTCATATTTAGGTTTCAGTTTCATAGCTAGTGCACTGTTTGTTGCAAAATAGTCACATGTGAGGAGGACCAGGTATACTTTATAAGGAACAGCTAATGAGTCACAGAGTATGTGTTTTCTCCAAATAATCCCTCAAGGACATTAAGCCTTCTTGTTTAAAAGATGATGGATTCCTCAGAACAGCTGCCAGGACCACAAAAGGGAGAAAACATGCATCCGCAGCTACCAAATAGGAACAGGTGAACCGCAAAGGCAGAATGTGCGCAGGTACTACCAGAAACAATAAAACAGGAAGGGAGGGGTCCAATCTTTCACGAAATTAAAGCCCAAACTCCCTGCCATGGCCTGCAGGTCTGGCCCCATACCATTCTCGCCTGTGTCATCCCCTCCGCCATTACTTCTTTGTCATGCTGGTCTTCCTACCTTTCCTCAAACACAAACATGCTAAGCTCACTCCATTAAAAGCCAAAAGGCCCGTGAAGGGACACTCTTTCCCCACATTGGGAAATGCTGTCTCCTTTCTGTCACTTAAGCCTCTGCTCACATGTGACCTATCCAGAGAACATTTGCTCAACAACCCTTCCCTTGCCACCTTGGTGCATCGCCCTGTTTTATTTTCTTCATAGCATTTACAGCTTCCTGAAGCTATCTTGATAATTTTTTCATTTGTTTATTATCTGTAATATCTCCCCAAATGGAATAAATGCTCCATGGTCCCAGAGAGCTAGTCTGCCTGGTTCACCTATAGCTCCTTGGTGCCTAGAACAGCTCCCGCCATTCAAGAAGTACTTATCAAATAAATCAACTGAGCTCAATTGAACAGCTCCTTCCACATCCCTTCTCCTCTACTTCCACCCAAGCAACTCAGTTCATGGCCCTGATTGCACCACGTGACCGTTCCTTTTTAGGAACATCAAATCTAATTCAACACTTATTTTAACATAATATATCCCAACATAACAATCTTGACAGGATACAATATATTGTTGTACAGCTAAGCAGCTGAGAAAAACCTACCCAACATCTTAAATCTTTTTGCTTGCTGGTACTAATGCACTTCACATGAGTATGTACCACAACATTAGTAACTAACTAAAACTTCACTGTTACATAAAAGTTCTTTGTGCTGCATCTATAACTTGGGTGACAGTTTGGGTGAAATGACATAAAACATACATTGTATCCAGAGATCATGTATCTGCTCCTCAAAAGTGGACACAATAGCAGAGAATGCAGTGCTTAATATTTCAGTTATGAACGGTATCATTCATAAGGCCTTTTTCTCCAGCCACATGGAGCTATTTCCAAGCAGGAAAGTTTTCGAAGTGCCCACTGCATACTTTCATTCTCTGTGGGGCGGCTGTGGTAAGCCTAATGCTAAATGGTCACTAATTGGTAAAACTCAGTCTTAAAAAAAGAAAAATCCATGGAAGATGATTTTCAAGTCCCCCCTCTGCTTCCAGAGACTGATTTACTTCAGTTTTTAGCCCTTCTGCTAAACCCACTTCAATGTTCCACTCTCCCTGTTCACACTCCATTACCCATCTATCCCCACCCTCACTCACAAACCAATCAACCAAGAAGAATGTGTTAATATTTACTGGTGGTGTGTTCAGCACTGTGCCAGAGCTTTGGGGATAAGGAGGTGAAGTGTAAAAAAAAATTATTCCTATTCTTGAAGAGCTTATAGTACGTAAAAGAAACAACATTACTAGGCGTAAAAACATTTTTGAATCCTAAAGGACAAAATGCAACTACAGGAAGCAGATCCAGAGCTTGTTCTCCAAGTAATAGAGAAGGGTATTTCAGGCAAATGGATCAAAGCATAAAGAATGAATGAATATGGATTGCTGGTGGACTTTGAGGAGATGATTAAAATGGAGTCTATGCTGGGAAAAAGTGGGAAATGAGGTTGGTTAGCAAATGGGAACATATCATCAAGGCATTGAAGGCTAGGCAAAAGCATTTAGATTTGTTTAAGCATAAAACTTGGAATTATATTTACTCTCATCTTTCTCCCCATGTCCCAATTTGTAGAGAAAATCAAAGACTTCTTTTTGTTGAATGATTCCTTCCTAGAAGTCTTATATTTGTAGTAATGACAGTCAAAACACACTGAAGGTATGTTTAGAACAGTGGCTGAAACCTCAAGCTGAGATTTTTAGCATTTACGTTTTTTTTTTTAAATTTTTTTTATAATGTCCTTCTGCTATTTTTAAACTTAAATAATTTGGTTTGGAGAAATGAGAGAAATCTCCAATGGGAGGTAACTTTTTTCTGACAATGGATTTTTTATTTCAGCTCATCTTAGTACACGGTTAATTTCTCCGCGATCATAGCAGCTTTTGCTATGCCTTAGGATCTGGAATAAGAATGCTGTAAGCAGCTGGATAATACACAGCCTAAATTTTATTTTTTTAATTTACAGCTGCGGTCCCCAATCCTGGGGCTGAGTCCAGTATCTGGCCTGTTAGGAAAACAGGGCTGTGCATCACTGCCTGAGCTCCGCCTCCCCCCAACTCTTGCCCTCATCCATGGAAAAATTTTCTTCCATGAAACCAGCCCTTGGTACCAAAAAGTTTGGGTACCGCTGATATAAAGGTTATTTGTAAATGATTGTCTAAGGAAAGAAGAAAATTGACATTTGTAGAGAATGTATTATGGATCAGTGTATTAGTTAAGATAGACTTAGATAAGTGACTGTCAAGAATTTACTCTCAGATCCCAGTGGCTAAACCAAACAAAGATTTATTTCCATCGTGGGTTGGCAGAGGTCCTATTCCACACAGTTGCTGGAGGATCCCAGCTGACACAAGTATCATAGTCTTCAGCTCTGTCATCTAGAACACATGGTCTCCTTAGTCCCTGCAAGCGGACAAGAACATGAAAAATCACACACTGGCTCTTACGTGCTTTGACACATTGGCCGGAACTGGTAACATGCTCCATGTAACCGCAAGTGGAAGTCTGGGCAATGTGGTCTTCCACATATCCAGGACACGGAGAATCAGATTCTGGTGGGCACAAGCAAGGTCTGTCATGATCAGGCATCAAGACGATGTCCTTAACATGGTTTTTTAATCTCCACGAAAGCGTTGAGGAGTAATATTGTTCTCACTTTGCAGATGAAAAAACCAAAGCGGCATGGTAAGGTAGAAAGAGGTTTGAGTTTTAATCTTAGTTTAGTTATATACTAATTGTAAGACAAGTCAGCTGACATTTCACTCTCTCTGTGATAATTTTCCAGCTCTTGTTGGTGTTAGGTGCTCTTCCTCTGTCTTCTCACAGTAATCAGTGCGACTCCTCCCCACCCCCAACTGCAGTTACTGTATTAGAACTGCTGTTATAACAGTAAATTTCTTGAGGAAAAGGACTATTCTTAATCATAATTGTGCCTAGTCCAGTAACTGACACCTGGTAAGCATGTAATATTATTGACGGAGTAAATTCCATTACTTAACTCCCTGGTTTTCTCTTAGGTTAAGAGGTCAGAAGATGGTGGAGATGTTGATAATGATACTAAGTACCTTGCCATATTCCAGAAAACCATAGCCAAAAATATGTACTTTTATACGTTCTTGGGTTTTTTAAATCTGTAATAAGATTACATAATATTATATGGTGGCAAACTACATACAAAACTCAGAGGTATGTTTATTTACTATGGTATTAGTTTCATAGGTCTGCCATGGCATAGCAAAGTACCTTAAGTTAAAACAACAGAAACATATTGTCTCATGTTCTGGGGGCCAGAAGTCTGAGATGAAGTTGTCAGCAAGGTTGGTTCCTTTGAGGAATTTGAGGGAGACTCTGTTCCATGCCCCTTTTCTGGCTTCCCCAGATGCTGACTGTCCTTAGTGGTCCTTGGCTTATAGGTGCATCACTACGATCTTTGCCTCAATCTTCACACAGTGTTCTCCCTATTTGTTTCTCCCTTTTCTTCTTCTTATAATGGTACCAGTCATATTGTATTAGGGCCACCCTAATAACCTCATCTTAACTTGATGGCATCTGCAAAGACCCTATTTCAAAATAAGATCACATTCACAGTTATTGGGGGTTATGTTTTCAACATATCTTTATAGGGGACACATATAATCCATAGCAACTCTGAATGGTATTTTTAAAATATTTCCACCAACATAGGTAAGATCAGATTTCAAATAAAAATCCAGATTTCTACTTCCCTTGAAAAATCAGAAGATCTTGAAGATCTTGAAAGAGAGGATGTGCATTCTCACATAGCATCAAGCCCCTGAAACTAACAAAAGCTACACCTTTACATGGGGCCTATGCTCTCCAGTTTGCCTCACCTCCTAGTGAGGCTTCAGTATTGAATGCTAATTCAACTTCTGTATTGAATGCTAATTATGAAAGCATCAAAATGCCAGAATTCTATTAATGTGGTATATTATATTTATTGGTTTTCTTATGTTCAACCATCTTTGCATTCCAGAAATAAATCCAACTTGATAATGATGTGTGATTCTTTTACTGTGCTCTGGATTCAGTTTGCTAGTATTTTGTTGAGGACTTTTGCATCAATATTCATCAGGAATATTGATCTGAAGTTTTCTTTTCTTGTAGTAACTTTGTCTGATTTTGGTATTAGGGTAACATTAGCCTTGTATTAATACAATGAGTTTGAAAGTGTTCCCTTCTCTTCAGTTTTTTGGAAGAGTTTGACAAGGACTAGAGTTTGTCAATTTTTTTGATCTTTTAAAAAAAATGAACTCTTTGCTTGGTTGATTTTTTTTCTATTCTCTATTTCATTAATTTCTGCTCTACCCTTTATTATTTTCTTCCTTCTGCTAACTAGGTTTAGGTTGATCTTCTTTTTCTAGTTCCTTGAGGTGTAAAGTTAGATTGGTGATTTGAGACCTTTCTTCTTTTTAAATGTAGGTGTTCACCACTATAAATTTCCCTTTTAGGACTGACTTCGCTGTATCCCATCTAGTTTGGTATGTTGTGTTTTCATTTTCATTTATCTCAGGATATTTTCTAGTTCCCCTGGCAATCTATTCCTTGACCCATTGACTGTTCAAGAGTGTGTCATTTTACTTCCACATATTTGTGAATTTTCCAGTTTTTCATTTGCTATTGATTTCTAGTTTCATTTCATTGTGGCCAGAAAAGATATTCTGTATGATTTCAATCTTATTAAATTTCATAAGGCTGGTTTTGTGGTCTAACATGTGATCTATCCTAGAAAAGATTCCATGTGCAATTGAAGATAATGTGTATTCTGCTGTTGTTGGGTGGAGTGTTCTGTATAGTGTTTGTTAGGTCCAATTGGTCTACAGTGTTTTTCAAGTCCTCCGTTTCCTTGTTGATATTCTGATTGTTTGATTGTTGCTCCATAGATTAATATTGTTATATTAGAGATAGAAATGATCTCAGGAGTTTTGCAGGGCTTTGCCCTGAAGGAATATGTGAACGTGCTAGTTTGCATATCAAAAGCTGCCTCGCCTCAGGAGGGCATCTCAAAGGTCAGTAGCAGCTGCTTTCCAAGGTGACACTGGAGTCTCAGACCTGTGGTTTTCACCTGCTTTGAATGACAAAGCAGGTTTGCATGGAGCCACAGGATGAGAGCTGATCAAAGAGTGCCTGCCAGAGAGACAGGCACCTGCAGCTAAAAGCAGTTAGCCCAAGGGACAGTTCCTGCTTGACTCCTGACTACCTGTCTCCATCCACAATAACTAGATAAAGAAATATGGAGCCACTGTATCTCTGTTTAACCCTTCTGTTAAGTGATAGCTTTATCTTTATCTTTGTCTCTCTTTTTCTCTCTTGCTGCCTTCCTTTGTAAATCATTGGTTTTTTTGCAATGACATGCTTTGACTCCTTTCTTATTTTCTTTTATGCATCTCCTATAGGTATTTTCTATGTAATTACCATGGGAATTAA
>RJWJ010031432.1:0-19218 GCA_004363605.1 Indri indri
GCACAAAATGCTTTCCCCTCAGGACTCCCAGAGGGTGTTTCGAGAATGCTTTCCCTGATTCCTGCTTCTTGAGATAAAAGAACATTTGGCAAAGAAAATCTAAATAGTTGCTTTGAAACAATAAATCAAGAGTTGAACTCATTTAAAAAAATGAAAGAATCCACGACATGGCTAGTCCCAAATCGTCTTTTGTGATAATGCTTAGGCAAGTTTATTTGCCCTGTATCTTGGTCTTTTCAGGCTGCTATAACAAAATACTACAGACTGGGTGGGTTATAAACGACAGAAATTTATTTCTTGCAGTTCTGGAATCTAGGAAGTGCAAGGTGAAGGTGCCAGAAGATTCGTGAGGGACTGCTCTCTGCTTCCTAGACACCCTGTGTCTTCACGTGGTGGAAGGGGCAAGGCAGCTCTTTGGGGCCCTTTTATAAGGGACCTAACCCCATTCATGAGGGCTCTGCCCCCATGACCTAATCACCTCCCAAAGGCCCCATCTCCTAATACTTTCACCTCGTGGGTTATGATTTCAACATAAGAATTTTGGGAGTACACAGACATCAGACCATAGCACCCTGCAACTCTCAACAGTGATCCAGTACCTCCTTAGGACTATTTCCAGGAAAGCTTCTTATTATACTTTGAGAGCATGTGAACAAGTCACAGGTTTTTGGTCACACAATCCACAAAATTAAATCATTCTACAAGGCTATGCCCTTGCAGGCCACCATATCAGCTCTGGACAGATATTTGACTTTATATTCCTGTGCGTGTTAACATTCTCTAACACACCTCAGAAGCCAAAGCGTTTCTGCTAAAAGGGAAAATTATGATTTGAAGTTGGAAATTAGACAACTTGTTTAAAAAATAAAATTATCCAGAAATATACTACACCCAGATACATCTACAAATGTTTTTATCATTGGCAAAGCTACCTCAATATGTTTTCTGATTATTTATCATCATTTCTGTGTAAATGGAAGAACAATTCAGAAGTTATTAATAATAGTCTACGCTGCCGCAATAGAGTCTCTAGAGAATATCAGATAAGAGTAGTGGAAAAGGGGTCATAAATGGTATGTTCATTTCCCCAACCTTTGCCCCAGAGCAATGACTTCCAGGCTTTTTGGAGATAAAAATGCATTAAAGTTTTCATTGATTTTATGCCTTCACTTCTACATCCTACGTGGGCTATGTGACATACATTTTCTAAAACTGAATTTTATTTGAGCACTTCTGCAACGTCCCTTGAGGTAAAACAATACCCTAATATATTCCCAGCTGAGAATTGAGAGAGTGAAATAACATTTATTAAGGCTAAACAGGTACCAGGTACTCTTAAATGCTTTGCATGTATCAGCTCATTTAGTCCTTTCCACAACCCTCGAAGGCAAGTATGTTCATTCATTCCATCTTATAGAAAGGAAGTCGAGACAGTGAGGCCTTAAGTTACTTGTCCAGCGACTCAACAGTTAGATGAGTGGGGCCAGGTGATCTGACTGTGGCACCAGGCACTTAACCACAAGCCTCCTCCCCGTAATAGATGGCTGGCAGTCTGCAGTTCAAAAATAGCAATCATAAATGGAAGTTGTATGAAAATCATCACGGCTATGTTTATTATGGTCTTTGTCCTTTATAACTTTTCAACTACACAGCCCTTTTAGGGTAGTTCTACCACACCTGTTTTATTCCTCAGCATGCCTAGGTTCTGTCTGAATTACTCCACGTTTGCTCATATCTGGTTTTTGCATTACTTTTGTTATCGTCGTCATTTCACAAACATAGGTAGCATATTCACCCACCCAGATCCGAAATTCTGAAGATCAAAAACAGTGTCTTTTACTACTTGTCTGTTTTCCACAAAAGAGATGGAAAAACACATATAGAATGAATACTTAAAAATGTATGTTGAATGAAGTGGATTTAAGCAAAAGAATGTTGATTTTAATTATGAAGCTGTTTCTTACATCTGCCAGAATGTAAGCTTCAGATATTTTGGTGTCATTGGTTTACAGTCACATATTAATGCCAAAGTGCATTTGGCCAGTCTGGTCGTATTCTGAAAGGCCCTGATGAAATTTTTTTGAAGAAGATCCTGAATTGGTTCTCAATGTTAGTGTACATATTCTTTAATATTCTCGCTACAAAAATACAGATTTCAGACATAGCTAAATGAGACAGTTTTATATATTTCTACATATGCATAATATTCATGCATAGAATTAGAAAAGGCCACAGCCTTGCTATTCTACATTAAGGCATATTTTAATTGTTCAATAAACAAGGAAAATTAAACTTAATTAGTGTGAACTTTGTATCTGATTTACAGATATTTTATGATAACTCATGCTTAGTATTTCAGTGTTTGTCTGAAAGATTTAGTTCCACTCTCTTATTTTACAGATGAAGAAACTAGAATCCAAGGATGCTAAATGAGTTGTCCAAGTTTACACAAGAATAACGCTTTTCTATTGTTGACACTCATTTGTAACATTCTTGAGGAATGTTAACAGGCTGGCCTTTCAGTAACTGGTGACATAAATTTGAAGAATAAATATGGTTCTGGGTGAAATTCTTTTTAATTTATGATTAAGAGAAAGGTTGCAGTTGTACTGAAGAAAGGGAAGGGTATAAAATGTAAAATTAATAGGATTCCCCTACATTGCCAATAATATATTTAATACATTAAGCTCCATAGTGACTTAGGTTTCTGAGCACATCAGCTTTTCGAAGTGCCTCAGAAGTTGCCCTGAGGTAAACTGGAAAGAAAACAGAAGGAAAAAATACATTGCATTGATTAGAAAATAGGGGAAGAAATATCAGAAATCCACTGGTACATACTCTGTAGAGCAACAGTGTATTTTTAAAGTTAATATATAATGAAGAGAACAAATCAAATTAAGATGAGACGTTTCATTTAGGGCTCTAAATTTTTTTTAAAAAAATGAAAGCTAGAAACTGTGATATATATAGGAATATATTTATTAGTATGCATTTTTCCACTGGGTTTTGTTTTGGTCACTTTCCTTCATAGTAAGCATCAATACTTAATTTCTATATCTTACCTGCTCTTTGAATAAACCTTGAGTTCACACTGTTGATTTAAACATGTTCGAATATTTTACCGCAACATACCCCATTAATCCTGCACGATGGCTGGGCGCGATGGCTCACGCCTGTAATCCTAGCACTCTGGGAGGCCGAGGTGGGAGGATCCCTTGAGCTCAGGAGTTCGAGACCAGCCTGAGCAAGAGTGAGACCCCATCTCTACTAAAAATAGAAAAATTAGCTGGGCATGGTGGCACCCGCCTATAGTCCCAGCTACTCAGAAGGCTGAGGCGGGAGGATTGCTTGAGCCCAGGGTTTGAGGTTGTAGTGACCTACAATGATGCCACTGTACTCTAGCTGGCGACAGAGCGAGACTCTGTCTCAAAAAAAAAAAAAATCCTACATGGCAACAAACTATCTGATACTCTATGTTGTTATTTGGAAACCATAATAAATCCTGTGGGGATGGGCACATTACTTATTACATAAACACAACAAATGCTTGGTAATATATAAAGTTCCTGCTTGACAACGTGATCTTTAACATGTGGACACTTACATCACCTGATACCATGTAATCTTGGGGATATTATGAGAGATAATGGGGGGGAAATCATAATGGCGATCTTTCTAGTGTGGGAATTATTTTACTCATGGAGTCAGACTATCTAGTCTTCAAATACTATTGTTTATATTGGCAGCTGGAAGAATCAATTATTTATTATGTTGACAATTAACTCTCTGAGTTGAGAGGAATAGATTATAATTTATAGAAACTCCAGACTTTCTAGAGACAATTAACGTCACTTGTCTATGAAGCAGTTCTCAAACACCGCAGTCACTTTTCCTATAAATGAGTTACATTATGTGGGTCTGGATGGCTGGGAGATAGGTCCTTGATTGGAGGAACCAGCTGTGTTACAGGCAACTCAGGAACTTCAATTAGTAGGGTGTATCGGTGACAGTCCAGAATGAGGAGGGGTAGTAGACTCATCTTGATACAATCATGCTTAGATCGTGGATGTTTGGGATAGCTTTGGTAAGAGGGGAACTGATAAGAGTTATAAGGCCACACCTGGGTAGCACTACTAGTTATTACTATGACATGGTGAAACTTCAAGTCAGGTCAAACAAACAAAAAGCAATGCATACAGGACAAAGACAAGTACTTTGTCACAACATCAAAATCTTTACCTGGTCTGCCTAGGCATCCTTCTCTCTCACTAGTCATCCCTTGTCTCAGTTTTTCCGTCAAATGGGGATGATGGTATCAATGTCATAGAGTTCTGAAAATGAAATAGATAATCCTAATGTAGCACGTAGCACAGTGCCTTGGCATCATTTACTAAATGCTCAATAAATGTCAGCTAATGTTCTTCTTCCTCCTGGACTCCTCCAGAGGTAAACTTCAAATTTCAAGTAGACTGCTTTCCCCTTTTTTGACCAAATGCTAGTCATTTCTCTTTTTCCTTAGGCCGGTGCTCGGGTGGTTCCCCCAGGCTGGAGTGACCCTCCCCACCTCCCTCTTGCCTGCCTTTTCTAATTCCCACTGGACAATCAGTGCTGGGCTCAAGTCCCATTTCCTCTGGGATGACTTCCTGGCCACCAGAGCCCCCGAGTGGCTCCCTCCTCTGAATTCCTGTAACGACCGAGGACATTAATGGGAGCACCACCTCTTATTGTCCCCTATATTGACTGATGTCTTTTAAATTATGTGTGCAGATATCTGCTTTGTCATGCAGCTAACATACTAAACAGCATGTTCTAAGGTAGAGATTGCAGGATATAAATTCTCCATGGCCTCCAAGTTACTGTGTATGATTTCTTGCAGAATGGCAGGGTGGGATAAGCAGTAGCCTTTGCAGTCAGACAGTGTCCGATTGGAATGCCTGACCTGAAAGTAAGCAGTACTTACTTTCCTTGTGATCTTAGGCAGTTTACTCCTCCTGAGCCTTAGCTTACTTGTCTGTAAAGTGCAAATACTCTACAGAATTTTGTGAAAATTAAACACAGAGCCCAAGTAAATGGTTAATGATGTTACTGTTATTATTCAGAATATCAGTAGATATTTCTTAATAGACCAATAGTAGCCAAATGCATGCTTCCCCCTGAAAAAGAGGAAAAGATACATATTTTTTTTATTTTCAGGCATCAAAGAATCTTTGGTCATCTCTTATAAAAATGGTAAAAATAAGTAGACTAAGATTCTTTACCTTAAAATCCCAAACTCTTCAGCCTCTTTAAATGTATAACTATGCATTCCTTTAATAATTACCTGCAATTTGCTTGGCACTGTTTTAGGCATTTGGGATATAAAAATAAACAAGAAAAAGTGCCCCCACCACATGGAACTTACATTCTGCTGAGAGATGGATGATGGACAAATAAATAAGACACAATGTCAGCAATCATAAGGGATGTGAAGAAAAATAAAGCAATAGTCGGTGAGAGGGTGTGGTATTAGGGCATCAGGAGAGGCTATTTAGATTGGGTGCTGGGATGTCTTTCCTGAAGAAGCAACATCTGATCAGAGACATGAATTAATGAGGCCAAGAGCCACACGGTAATGGTGAGAAATAGTTCTAGGCAGAGGAATAAATAGCAAGCATAAAGGCACTGAATTGAAAGGGATCTGACGTGCTTCAGGAGTGGTCAGAAGGCCAGTGTGGCTGCAGCTCCAGGGAGAACGATGAGGTCTCAGGGTTCCTAGAGCCTCGTAGGTGATGATAAAGACTTCGGGCTTTGTGCTAAGCGAAATGGGAAACCACTGGTGTTTTGATAGGACAGTATTTGTTTTACTAAGAAGGCTATGGGGACCACTTCACAGATATCAGGATGGCTATTATAAAAAAAAAAAAAAAAAAAGGAAAATAACAAGTTTTAGTGAGGATGTGGAAAAACTAGAACCCCTGTGCTTGGCTTGTGGGAATGTATTAGTAAAATGGTACTGCTGCCATGGAAAACAGTTTGGTGATGCCTGAAACAGTTAAGCATACAATTACCAAGTGATCCGGCAATTCCACTTCTGGGTATATACCCCAAAAAATTGGAAGCAGGGACTCAAACAGATACAGGTCATAGCAGCATTATTCACTATAGCCAAAAGGTGGAGATGACCCAAATATCCATCCATGGGTGAATGGATAAACAAACTGATGTGTGTGTGTGTGTATGCACACGTACATATATTCAGCTTTAAAAAGGAAGGAAATTCTGATACATGCTACAACATGAGTGAACCTCGAAAACTTTATGCTAATTGAAATAAGACAGACATAAAAAGACAAATATTGTATGATTCTACTGATGTGAAGTACCTAAAGTAGGCAAATTCATAGAGATAGAAAGTACACTAGAGGTTACCAGAGGCTGAGGGAAGGGAGAGGGGCAGGGAGTTATTATACAATGGGAACTGAGTTTCTGTTAGGGATAACGAATTAAGTTCTAGATATAAATATTGCTGATGGTTGCACAACAATGTGAGTGTACTTAGTGCCACTGAATCATACACTTTAAAATGGTTAAAGGGAGCCAGGCATGGTGGCTCACACCTGCAATCCTAGCATTTTGGGAGGCTGAGATGGGAGGATCATTTGAGGCCAGGGCATCAAGACCAGCCTGAGCAACATAGTGAGACTCCGTGTCTACAAAAAATTAGAGAAATTAGCTGGGTATGGTGTAGTCCCAGCTACTGAGGAGGCTGAAGGAGGAGGATCGCTTGAGCCCAGGAGTTTGAGGTTATGGTGAGCTATGAGGACGCCATTGCATTCTCCCCGAGTCAATAGAGTGAGACCCTATCTCAAAAATAAAAAATGTTTAAAAGGGTGAATTTCATGCTATGTATATGTCACTACGATTAAAATTAAAAAGCCTGTGGGAGGCAGGAGGAAGGGTGTGGAAGCAGGGATTCCAGTTAGATGCTATAGCACGAAGCCAGGTAAGGGATGAGTAGGGCTGTGAGGATAGTAAGAAGTATTCAAACTTAGAATATATGTTGGAAGTTGAGCCAGTAGGTACTGCTGAAAGATCGTAAGTGGCAAAAGAGAATATTCACAAAGGGCTCCTGTTTTGATTTGAACCACCAGGAGAGTAGTGGTCATTTCCTGAGATAGGGAAAACTGGGAAAGGATCAAGTTTGGGGGAAAATACACAAGTTCAGCCTTGGGCATGTTAGATTAAAGTCATATATTTGACATACAAGTGGAAGGTCAAAAAAGATATATGAGTCTAAAGCTCGGGGGATGAGGGGTTTGAAATAGAATTAACTGGTATACCAAAAGATGGTACATGAAGCACACCATACAAAACATGGGAGTGAGTGAGATCACCAGGGAAGAGCGGGAACACAAAGGAGAAGCGGCCACAGAATTGAGCTTAGGCACCGGCCAACATTCAGAGATGAAGAGAGGAGGAGGTGCATAAATGCACACCACTTTTCATTAATATTCAGCAAATATCTATCGAGCGCCTCCTTTGCCAGCTACTCTTCTAGGTGCTTGGGATAATGAGCACTGAAAAGGCAATACCTACCTCTTAATATCTGTGTTCTTGTGCAAGTTACTTAACTGAACCCCAGATTTCTCATCTATAAAATGGGGTTAATAATTGCAGTTAGCTCAAAGTGAAACAACAGTAACTTCAGTCATTTCCCGAATATCCACCTGTTCACCAAAAGTGATTTATTTTCATAACCCTAATCCTTTTTATGACCCCACGAAGTATAGGTATTATTGTTTTATGGGAAAAGAACGCAAAGCTTAGGGAAGCTGATAAATTTCTTAAAGACATAGCTAAAAACGCATTGGCAGGGTTTTTACACTAGTAGTTCTCCACTCAGATCTTTAGCCCCTCCACCGTTCCAAGCTACTCTAATATGTAACATGCTCAGCAAGCTGCCCAAGGCCATAGTTAGTGCTTCAGAACTTGGTTCTTTCATCACTTTGTCCACTTAAGCGTAGCTCTTTGAGGTCCTGAAAAACGAACTCCTATAATTAAAACCAATCAAAAAAGCAATCACCTAGGTCATCAAGTATGTAAACTGCCAACTATAAACTTAGTAATATCCCTAAAAGAATTTAATGAATGTTAATTGACTGAATAAACAAAAACTATGCATTTTTAGTCTAATTTTCTCTACGAAGTACCCAGCCTTTAGAATTACACATTGGACAGCGTTTAATGAAATTCCATTACCATTAAATTTAATTTATTTTATGAGCTTTCTTTTATAAAATCTACTTAAGTTATCCCTGAAAATAATTCTTTATTACTTAGTTTCCACTCTCCTTTTCAGTTATTACTGGCCTATCAAATAAAAAGGAAGTG
Source organism: Indri indri (assembly GCA_004363605.1). Taxonomy (NCBI): domain Eukaryota; kingdom Metazoa; phylum Chordata; class Mammalia; order Primates; family Indriidae; genus Indri; species Indri indri. The sequence continues at coordinate 8,371 of RJWJ010031432.1, forward strand.
CCACTCTGTTGTCATTTAACATAGATTTATTGTTTGTATATAGATTAATTTTAACCATTAGCCTCTCCTATCCTGCCACTTTTCCTGTGGAGTCTAGGTTGGTTAATGATATTACTTTTGTCCTGGTCTAACATTACTTTTGACCCAGGCTAACCTGCTGGGGTCACCTTTCATTCCTCTCTCTCCCTTCTCCACCATTATCAAATCCATCACCAGGAACTGACAGTTCTGCTTCTGAAATGCCTGGAAATCGGTCCTCTGTGATTCAGATTTAAAGACACTGCTTTGGTTCAGGTAGAATGCACTTATTTACAGGATGGCAATAAATAGCTCTCTAATAAATGGCCTTGACTTTAATCACTTTCTCACCAATGAATCCTACTCTCATAAGCCAGAATTTTCTTCTAAAACTCAAACCCTAAAACTCAATCATGGCACTTCCAGGGCCTACAAAGTAAAGTTCTTTTACAGGAACATTCAAAGTCTATCCTCCCTGGCCCTGGTCATCCTGTCTGCCCTGTATTCTCTCTTACCCACCCACCTATTAGGAACTCTGCTCATTAGACAATTTGGTATTAAGAAGATTGACTTTGTGATTTTTTTTTTACAACCATAATCATCAGCCTTCTCTTCTGTTTTCTGTTTATCACCTACATGTACACTTATTATTCTTCCAGACCCATTTGTTGGTGTCTTCCATTAAGGTTGGCCTGATCTTCCCAAAGAGAATCAGGCACTCCCTCCCTTGATTCCCAAAGCATTTCATTATGCCTCTCTTTATCACATATCATTTTGGGGGCTTGTATAATTACAATTTGCATACATAATAAGTTGGAGAAATTTTTATTGTCTGAACAGCTGGCACCAAATTCCTCCAGAACAAAACTCTTGGTGTGGAAATGTTTGGAGGCAGACTTTGAGCTGAACCTCACCCACACCTCTGAGCCAGGTACTTGGAGATAACCTTACTCATAAGGCTTTTGTAGGGGAGAGCTGCTCTCCACGTGCCAAGGGAAGGAATTTGTTGTTTTTCTTTTGCATAAAGTTGGGATAAGGAAGAAAGCAGAGAAGAGATGAATGCAGCCAGCAAGATGAATAGGGCCTAAGGCTGATGGGACCAATGAGCAGCATAGAAGTAGCCAAGAGCATTTTACAGGTAGAATCAGGGAGAGCAAAGCTCTGGGCATCCCTCAGCATCTGTAGAAAGGGGCTGCTAAACATCCAGATAGGTTTCTGTGGTTGTTCTTGATGTGCAAATTGAAGAAAGTACTGATTATATTAATAGCATCAGGAATGATGCTAGAGGCCAAAGTAGCACTGGGAACATAAACTTTCCAGAAATTTACACACATCTTGGGGAAGGGCGGTTAGACTTCCACATGGCATAGAGTTGATAAAGATTCAAATAATTTTTCATGTATTTGAGGTAGGTAGATACTCAGATCCGATACCTCACTAGATTATAAACTTGCTAGAATGCCTTGCATGCCCATTGGCCTTCCTGTGGTGAACTCACAGACAGTCATTGTTGTTTTTCTTTTATGGAATCAGTAGTGTTAAGATGAAAAATACCTACATAACTGACTACTACCAATCTGCTACTCTCATCTTACTGATTGTACTCAGTGGGAGAAATCCAAGGTAAAAAAAAAAAATGACAGGGCATGTAATATTTAATCGTCAGTAAATATGGTACAGGAGATTTAATATTGCCATCTTGATATATTAAAGATTTTTCAATCTTTCCATAGAAAAGGTGGGAGGTACAAAGAAAAGTATAGACTAGAGCTCTTAATCTGTCATTTCCCAAGCACTTAACCATTCTGAGCACCTCTTTTCTCACTTGTTCCTCAGCTATAAGACTGCCAATAACAATATGTACCCTGCCTACTTTTGCCTAATTTTTGTGATAATCACCTACATATGGTGTTATATAAGCCATTATTATGCCACCTGCAGTATTTCACAGTACACACTAAGTGTGCTGTAAACAGTACAGTACACATTGAGAGTCGAACAGTAATATCTAGCAATACTGTGATCCTGAGGACTGCGGACGGTGTTTTGCCAATATTAGAGAAGAGTGAACCTAGAAAAGTAAATGACATTTATGTGATACTTTAAAACTTGCCAAGTTTTTATCTGACTCTTCTTCTTAGGTGAATAGGATAGGCCAGGTCTGCATATTTGGTGGACAGCAGGGCCCCCAAGACTTTAGTGATATGAGAAATTATAGGTGAGAGTAGTGCTGATAGCATAGAAATGTCAGAGACGGCAACTCTGTGGAAGCAGGGTAAGAGCAAAACTGGGGTGGGAAAGAGAGGATGAATATCAGCAAATGGGAACATTTGATATAGGAAGGAATGGATCTGGGTGTAAACATGGTCCTATGGAGCTCAAAATGGAGGAGGAGCCCAGAACACTTCTCAGCTTTATTCTCTGAGGCCAACATTAACTTGATACCAAAGCCAGACAGAAACCTCACAAGAAAACCACCTACCAATATCCCTTATGAAAATGGACTCAAAAGCCCTCAATAATATACAAGAAAACTGAATCTAGCAACATATGAAAAGGATTATATAGCATGATGAGTGGGATTTAACTGAGAAATGAGGCTGCTTTGACATATGAAAATCAATATAATATACCATATTGATAGAATAAAAGATGAAACCTTATAATTGTCTCGGTAGATGCACAAGAGGCATTTGACAAAATCCAGCATCCTTTTTTTTTTTTTTTTTTTTTTTTTGAGACTGAGTCTCGCTTTGTTGCCTGGGCTAGAGTGAGTGCCGTGGCATCAGCCTAGCTCACAGCAACCTCAAACTCCTGGGCTCAAGCAATCCTTCTGCCTCAGCCTCCCAAGTAGCTGGGACTATAGGCATGCGCCACCATGCCTGGCTAATTTTTTTTCTGTATATATATATACGTATTTTTTTTTTTTTTTTTAGTTGTCCAGATCATTTCTTTCTATTTTTTAGTAAAGACGGGGTCTTGCTCTTGCTCAGGCTGGTCTCGAACTCCTGACCTTAAGCGATCCACCCGCCTCAGCCTCCCAGAGTGCTAGGATTACAGGCGTGAGCCACCATGCCTGGCCTAATCCAGCATCCTTTTGTGATGAAAACATTCAGCACACTAGGAATAGAAGGGAATATCCTCAACCTGATGAAGAGCATCTGTGAAAAACTCACAGCTAAAGTACTTAATGGTAGAAGAGTATGAGCCCTAAGATTAGGAACAAGACAAGGATGTTCACATTTAGCACTTTTACTCGACGTTCTAGCCAAGGCAATTAAGGAAAAGAAATAAAAGAAATTTGGATTGCAAAGGAAGAAGTAAAACTATATTTGCACTTGACAAGATCTTGTATAGAAAATCCTAAAGCATTCCCCCCGCCCCCCGCAAACTACTAGAGTTGATAAATGAGTTTAGCATAGTTGCAGGACACAAGATCAATATACAAAAATTAATTGTATTTCTATACACTAACAATGGACAACTAAAAACAAAATTAAGAAAATAGTTCCATTTACAAGAGCATGAAAAGGAAGAAAATATTATCTAGGAACAAATTTAACAAAAAAATTATGACTCAAATACTGAAAACTACAAAAATAATTTTTTTAAATTTTTAAACTTGAAAGTGCCCCTGTGTTCATGGAGTAAAAGACTTAATGTTGGTAAGATGACAGAATTCTGCAAATTGGTCCACAGATTCCATGCTATCCCTATCCAAAACTCCAACCGCCTTTTTTTTTGTAAAAGTTGATAATAGTTCTAAATTTCCTATGGAAATGATCCTGGGGAAAAAAGGAACAAATTTTGAAGATTAATACTTTCCAATTTCAAAATTTACTTCAGTGCTATAACATCAAGACAGTGTGGTACTGGGATAATTATGTACATATAGTTCAATTGAATGAAAGTGAAAGTCCAGGAATAAACCTTTACATTTATGGTCAACTGGTTTTGAAAACAGTGTCAAGATAATCCAATGAGGAAAAAATAATCTTTTCAACAAATGGTACTGGGACAACTGGATTTCCATGCAAAAGAATAAAATTGGACTCCTTCCTTTCTTATATTACCATATGCAAAATATTAACCAAAAATGCATCATAAATATAAACATAAGAGATAAATCTGTAAAACTCTTAAAACATACAAGTGAATCTTTGAGGCTTTATGTTAATCAAAGCCATCTTAAATACAACACCAAACATACCATTAAAGAAACAATAAATTGGACTTGATCAAAATTTAAACCATTTGTGTTTTAAGGACATGATTAAGAAAGTGAAAAGACAACCCTCAGAAAATATTTGCAAATTATGTATCTGATAAGGGACTTGTATCCAGAATATATAAAGAAATCTTAACAATAAAAAGATGAAAGTTTAAAATAGACAAAGTATTTGAATAGATATTTCTCCGAAGAACATATACAAATGGCCTGTGAGCACACGAAAAGCTTCTCAACATCATTAGTTATTAGGGAAATGCTAATCAAAACCACACTGAGATACCATGTCACACCTCTAAGATGGCTAAAATTAAAAAGATATGACATAATGTGTTGGTGGGGATGTGGAGAAATTGGATCTTTCTCACAGTGCTAGTGAAATTATAAAATGGTACAACCACTTTAATCTGGCGAATCCTCAAAATATTAAGCATAGAATTATCATATGACCTAGTAATTCTACTCCTATGTGTATAACCAAGAGATTTGAAAACATATGCCCAACAAAAACTTGTATTCAATGTTAACAGCAACATTATTCATAATAGCCAAAAGATGGAATTAACCCAAATGTCCGTCAACTAATAATAGGTGAATAAACAAAATGCAATCTATCCATGCAATGGAATATTATTTGACTGTAAAAAAGGAGTGAAGTATTGATGCATGCTACAACATGGATGAACCTTGAAAACTTTATGCTAAGTGAAAGAAGGCAGTCACAAAAGGCCATGTATTATATGATGCTGTTTCTATTAAATGTCCATAATAGACAAATCCCTAGAGACAGAAAGTAGAGTAGTAGTTGCCAAGGACTAGAGAGAAGGCAGAATGACTGCTAATGACTATGGGTTTTTTTCTTTTTTTTTTTTTTGTCTGGATTTGGAACAGAGCATGGGGTTTTCTTTGGGGTGATGAAAATGCTGTGGAAGTATACAGAGTTAATGGTTGCACAACAGTGTGAATGTACTGAACGCTACTCAATTGTTTACTTTACAAAGGTCACTTTTATGATAACGTGAATTATATCTTAATAAAGTTATTAGCCAAAAAAAAAAAAGAAGGAGCGTAACATTAAGAAGTGTTGGGGATATAATGAATATTGGATCAGCTTTACCTTACTCTAAGCTAATCTTTATGAAAGCTCCATTCAGTAGTCAGTGTTAAACACCCACTTGAAATATGGGAATCTGAAAATCCAAAAGATGAAATGTCCAAGATACCATAGCTCATAAGTTATGATCTACAATCCATATCTGAATTGTAGACTACAAGTCCTATGTTTTTCTGCCATAAGTATTAGGATTCTTATTTTGTTTTTTTTTCTTAAAGATAACATGAGCGTATTCATCACAGAACTGTAGTTTAGAAGTCTGCAAATTGAAACTCGGATTCAAATTTCACAGGGTTTTCTCTATTTTAAAGAATAGCATATTCTGTTTTTTGTTTTTGTTTCTTTTCTTTTCTTTCTTTTTTTTTTTTTTTTTATCATGAGGTTGGAGCCTCCCTGATGAGATTGGTGCTTTTTTTAAAAATTTTTTATTTATTTTTTATTTTTTTTCCTTTTTTTATTATTTCAGCATATTATGGGGGTACAGATGTTTAGGTTATGTATGTTGCCCTTGCCCCCCAAGTCAGAGCTTCAAGTGTGTCCATCCCCCAGATTGTGTGCATCGCACTCATTATGTATGTATATACCCATCTCCCTTTTCCCCTCCCACCTGCCTGATGCCCAGTAAATGTTGTTCTTATATGTGCACTCAGGTGTTGATCAGTGAAACCAATTTGCTGGTGAGTACATGTGGTGCTTATTTTTCCATTCTTGTGATACTTCACTTAATAGAATGGGTTCCAGCTCTATCCAGGAAAATACAAGAGGTGCTATATCACCATTGATAGTGGTGAACAGTACTCCATGGTATATATAACATTTTATTAATCCACTCATGTATTGATGGGTTTTGTTTCTTCATTCGGCATTAATAGTTCCCCTAGTTTGGAAAGAATTTCATGATACATACATTTTAAAAATTACTATATAAAATTAAAACCATATGGTTTTCTGTTTCAAATCTTACAATTACAGTGGAAAATAAACACAACAAATCCTAGGTTATTGTATTTGAGTTTCCTAGCAGCCAAAGCAAAACAGTAAATAGGGTGGGGTTTGTAGTTCTAACTATTTAATGAAAAACAAAGGATGTCAATGTTGCCAAGCAGGTTTTCCTTCATTCTAAGTAGAAATTATCATACAGATCTTTCTATAACCTCATTGGAAAGTGGAAGAGTCTTAGCTACAGGGGTCAAAAAGCCTGGCATCTGGGTCCAACTCTGCCACTCTTTAGCTGTGTAGCTTTAGAACTGTAATTGATCTCAGTTTCCTTATCTTTTAAATGTCTTCCAATTAGGAATACGGGTCATATTACTTTTTCAACATTAATTTTGTAGAGTATTCAAAGACTAAGTGAAGTTTTCAGGAAGGGAAATAAAAAGCTGGCAAAATATTCTCTGCCTCAGATGGGAAGATTTTTGTTTTTCTCTAAAATTCAAATACGTGGACACTTAATGGTGGGAAAAATGCCTATATGTGGCACTAGACAGTTGTTTTGGCCACAAAAACTCAAGTGGAAAACTACCAATGAGTTCTACTTGGTCTTATTGTTTATATAATCCTGTGCAAGCACTAAAAATGCTTAAATAATTAATGCAAGGTTAAGTACCAGATAATTAGCTGATATAATGCTGGTGCTCTTTAATAAAACAAATCTCTACTGTAATAACATAGATCTGGTTAATGATCATCATAAAATAGATAGAGGATATTTTCATGGTCACGTCAAAAGTTTATGACTGCATTACAGTATCTCATTAGAACTGTGTATTTCGAAACATGTATGTTTGTTTCATTATGTACTTTCTTGGCCTGGGTACATCCATGGGACTACCTTATTGGTGAATCTGCCTTCTAAGAAGATATTTCTGATATGGAAAAATTAACGTCCTCCTATACAATTCTGCTCTAGAGCATTGTTATGGTGAGGCTCCTGCGTACTTGATAAATTCCTCATAGGGTAGACTATGCCTCTCAACCTACTTCCTCCCTTGCTTTCTTTCCCTTCACCCTTTAAGCGTCTATCAATAATGTCATTTCTAGAGAGGCAGGCATAAGATTCTTCACTCTGGAGCAGCTCAAAGTTCATCTTTAGTCCAGTAAGGACAATTTATTTTTCCAATTAAGCATGATTCTAGAGGGTCTCAAATTCAGGTGTGTTCAAGAGCTACATGGATAAGATGGATAAAAAGTGCTGCTCTTATAAGGCGATACAGGGTAGTTGGACCCATGCGAGAGTGAGCAGGGCAGGGCCTGCCTTAAAGGCATTCAGCTTAAAATAATTAATTCTATTCTGCCCTAGAAAGTTGTTTTTAAGGTTCACATGAATCCACCAAGCTACAGCTCATAGCATAAAACATAATTGAAACCCTAATGTTTTCTGAAGAAATTCTGTAGAAAAGTTCCTCTAAATATTTAAGCAAATTATATGTCTTCCTTTCAGTAGGTGTGTCCAGTATAATTCAGGAAATCCACACCTGTCTCAGAGCCCTTCTTTCATCCTACATTGTCAATTGATTTTTATTGGGTAAAGTCTTTGCAATACATAAAATATTCCCCCAAAGTAACTGTTTGAATAGATACTGTATATCTGGAGATCTTTTTTGTTGTTAGCAATCTTCATTTAACTTGTAGTCTAATTTCATCATAAAAGATTGGTAAAACCAATCATAGCTAATGCTGTTAATGATTCACTTTTTTCTATTTTGATTATCTTTAAACCTCTTACTTAATATAGCTTATGATCTTGTTAAAATATGACGCATCAAAAAAAGAGCAGAAAGATGAGCCTATAATAGTTTTGAGTTTTTTAATAGTCTAGAAAATGACGTAGAAAAGTACTTAGTGGAAGCCGTTAAATTTAAGTAAAATCGTGACATACAGTGAATCCATCCCCAGGCTCACTCCCCTGCTCCACCTCCCAAAAAGGCTCATTTGTAAACCTATTTTTATTATTAACAGTTTAGTGGGAGATTTTGTTTATTAAAACAGTAATTAGAACTACATTTTAGACATATTCTGTTCCTATGGGAAAAAAAATGCCAAACTCTAGTTTGGATATATGCTAAGATTGAGCTTTTTGACATATTTTAGCAAATGTATTGCTCTTGATTTATGCATTTTGTGAAAACATTTTTATTGAATCCAAATTTGATCATGAAGTGGTATAATGTCTTAGTCACAGCTTCTGGAAAGGGTGGTATCTGCTAATCTTACAATTTCAATCTGTTCAAAAGTAGTTTTCTGTAAAAAAACTTTAGACAAGAATGAAAGAGGAACTTGATGCTGGTGAATCTGGAATGTAGCTGCTGGGGGTTTGGTAGTGAGTGTATCTAAATATTAATAGCACCTTTTCCCCAGTTCCCGTCCAAGAACATTGACATGGTTTGATAGGAGCTGTCTGTTGTAGTGTGGAAGAGAAATACAAAGATTCCTGCTTCTGAGGCCACCTGCTGGCTAGGAGAAAGCCTACAAAATAGTGCAGATATCTGGCTTGTTCATATGAAAAGAATGTCTTTTACTGAGATTTAAATCCTGGTTAGCTGAATCTTAGTTAAGTCTCATCAACTCTTATTTGGTATAATTCATTCCCAAAATGGTGTTTGATTTACTAACAAGGAAGTTGTTCTCTTTACATGTATTCTATGGCCATAGCTAATTCAGCATTCCTTTAGGTGATATTTAATGTCTTATTCAAAATACTGTTAAACTTCCAAAACAGTACAAAACATACTTTTTAAAACTGAATGCTCCCACTTCCCTTTGGGTAACTCTATTGTGCAGCCAACTGAAAACTCTTTTTGGTACAATTGTAAATAAAGTGGAACTGCGGGTAAGGAACTAATTCTATGGTATTGATGGGCAAGGAAGACATTATTGTGCACCACTGCCAAACTCAGCCTTTGAAAAACATTTCCCTGGAAATAAATATATAGTTTACAACAACTTTGAGAAAATATTTTCTTAAGTAGATTAATAATAAGTTAAGTATACTGAGTGCCTCTCTGACTGTATTTATAAAACGGTTTGAAGTTCTCAAGAGAAAAGTGTGTGCCTTATTATAGCAGGCTACATTTTAGAATGTTTATGTGCTATGTTTTATATAATTGAGATGGAGTGGAATTTTAAATGATACAGATTATTTTGTTGCTTTTTCCTATTTTATCATATGCTGGTTTATAATACCTTTATCTTCATCTGTGACTTGGGTCCAAATTCTGTCATAGCTGCTGACTTTGTCTTGGCTTTGGCCTTAGCCTCTCTTGTGCCTCAGTTTCCTTATCTATAGAATGGAGATTCTAATAGTATCAACCTCAGAGAGTTGCTTTGAAGCTTAAAGCATTTAGGTCAATGCCTGCCACATAGTAAGGATTCTGTAAATGTCAGCAGTCGTTATTATCCTCAGCCCATGCTCCTTGAAGTTCTGTTGAGATTGTGTGTTTGAACGTGCTAGAGCTCCCACAATTCCAGTGTTTTCTTCTCTTGTTTTGAATTTGAGGTGTTATGTGTCTCTTTTCAGCTTTGAAAGAATGTCCTGGCCTTTTTGTCTTTTTAAACTCCTATAAAAACTCCAATTTCAGCAAAGGGCATCTCATCACACGAAGGTCACACATGACAAATGGTCTTTTATTACCTGCTGATTACACTTAACCCTAATTTCTTTCATGACAGCCACGCAGTGCCTTCTATTTAAATAGAGCTGTTCCTGGATGTGACTTTTGAGCCTCTCTGGGTTTAATTCTAATTTAACTTCCATGCCAAGTGGGACTATTGTGCAACCAAAGTCATGATTCACTCATTTGTTCTCTCTAGATCTAATTATTACAACGCGATACCTGTGAGGCCCCCTCAGGCGTTCATTCACTACTGTAAACGGCCTAACCTTCTGGGGAAAGGAGCGAGCCTTTAGTTATTGTTCTTTTGAACCGTACAGATGTATTTAGTACAGAATTTGGGAACACAGTAACAGCTAGTCTCCCTCAGCCGTTTTCATTGTGCTAAGCTTATTACTAAGGTTTACTGGAAGAATACCAGATTGGCATATGCGGTAGTTACTGGCACATTTCTGTTCTTTAGAACAGGGCCAATTTTTGAAGCACCAAAGTCAGGTCTCATGCCTTTGAGGCTACCTCAAGTGCCTGCCTCCCAAACAAAGGGCGTATTGCTCAGAAAGCATCAGGAAGGGCAGAGTAGAAATTCCCAAAGTGTAATGACTTCTGCTCTGTTACCAAACACTGTTTCTTATGGTAGCCCCAGAGTGAGACGGGACAGGATAACATCACCCACAGTAAGGCTTGTTCCTTTACCTTTTGCGGCTTTTCTGGATGCTTGCTGGGAGCAAAGGGAAAATTCGTGTTCTTTCTTTCACCAGCAACCTGCACAGAGATCACTGGCCTCCCACTGAGAATTTTAATTGTAAGCAATGCTGTGGAATGTCCTGCTCTCGAACTCAGGGGAAAGACCTGAGGCAGTTACATGCATGTGTTTAAGT
>RJWJ010031433.1:0-19255 GCA_004363605.1 Indri indri
CTTGGCAGTGCAGAAGCTTTTTAATTTGATTAGATCCCACTTATTTATTTTTGTTGCTGCGGCGATTGCTTTGGGGTTCTTCTTCAAGAATTCCTTGCCTAGGCCGATGTCTGAAAGGGTCTTCCCAACATCTTCATTTAGAATTCTTAAGGTTTCATGCCTTAGGTTTAAGTCTGTTATCCATCTTGAACTGATTTTTGTGAGAGGTGAGATGTGGGGATCCAGTTTCAATCTTCTGCATGTAGCTATCCAGTTTTCCCAGCACCATTTATTGAAAAGAGATTCTTTTCCCCAGTGTATGTTTTTGTCAGCTTTGTCAAAGATTAGATTACCATATGCAGATGGTTTCATCTCTGGATTCTCAGTCCTGTTCCAGAGGTCAATGTCTCTGTTCTTGTGCCAGTACCAAGCTGTTTCAATTACTATAGCCTGGTAGTACAGCTTAAAGTCTCGTAGACTGATACCTCCCAGTTTATTCTTTTTACTTAAGATTGCTTTGGCTATACGAGGTCTTTTCTGGTTCCATACAAAGCGCAGAGTTATTTTTTCCAAATCTGTGAAAAATGATAATGGGATTTTGATAGGGATTGCATTAATTCTGTGGATCACTTTAGGTAGTATGGACATTTTAACGATATCGATTCTACCAATCCATGAGCAAGGTAGGTTTTTCCATCTGTTTACATCTTCTACAATTTCTTTTTTTAGTGTTTCATAGTACTCCCTGTATAAGTCTCTTACATCTTTTGCTAAATATATTCCCAGATATTTAATTTTCTTTGAGGCTATTGTAAAAGGAATTGTGTTTTTGATTTGATCTTCGGCTTGACTGTTGTTGGCATATATGAACGCCACAGATTTGTGAATATTGATTTTGTATCCTGAGACTTTGCTGAATTCATTTATCAGTTCTAGGAGTCTCTTAGATGAGTCCTTGGGGTTTTCTAGATATAATATCATATCATCAGCAAAGAGCAAGAGTTTGACCTCATCTATCCCCATTTGGACACCCTTAATACCCCTCTCTTGCCTAATTGCTGTGGCGAGGATTTCGAGCACTATGTTGAATAGAAGTGGAGATAGAGAGCAGCCTTGTTTGGTTCCAGTTCTAAGTGGGAATGGTTTCAATTTTTCCTCATTCAATATATTGGCAGTGGGTTTGTCATAAATGGACTTGATAATTTTAAGGAATGAGCCGTCTATGCCTATTTTGATGAGAGTTTTTATCATAAAGGTGTGTTGGCCTTTGTCAAATGCTTTTTCTGCATCTATCAAGAGAATCATATGGTCTTTGTTCTTGCTTTTATGTATGTGGTGAATTGCATTTATAGATTTGCGTATGTTAAACCAGCCTTGCGTCCCTGGAATGAAGCCCGCCTGGTCATGGTGAATTATTTTTTTGATGTGCTGCTGAATTCTATTTGCTAAAATTTTGTTGAGGATTTTTGCATCTATATTCATGAGGGATATTGGTCTGTAGTTTTCTTTTTTTCTTGTGTCCTTTCCTTGCTTTGGTATCAAGGTGATATTGGCTTCATAGAATGAGTTGGGGAGGATGCCATCTTTCTCAATATTGTGGAATAATTTCTGTAGTATAGGTATGAGTTCTTCTTTGAATGTTTGGTAAAACTCTGAAGTGTAGCCCTCTGGTCCAGGACTTTTACGTTTTGGGAGGTTTTTGATTGCTGCTCCAATTTCTGAGCTTGAGATTGGTCTATTCAGATATTCTGTTACCTCTTGGGTGAACTTAGGGAGCTTGTATGTTTCCAGGAATTTGTCCATTTCCTCCTCGTTATATAGTTTTGGGGCATATAGGTTTTTGTAGTAATCAAAAATAATGTTTTGTATTTCCGTGGCATCTGTTGTGACCTCTCCTTTTTCATTTTTGATTGAGTTTACTAGAGTCCGTTCCCTTTGGATTCTAGTCAATCTAGCAAGTGGGGTGTCAATTTTGTTTATCTTTTCAAAAAACCAGCTTTTGGTTTTGTTGATCTTATGTATAGTTCTTGTTCTCAATTTCATTTAGTTATGCTTTGATCTTAGTTATTTCTTTTCTTCTATTTGGATTGGGATTGGTTTGCTCTTCCTTTTCCAAGTCCTTGATTCTATTTATTAGGTTGTCGATTTCTGAACTTTCTGATTTTTGGATATGAGCATTTATTGCTATTAGTTTTCCTCTCAGGAATGCTTTTGCTGTATCCCACAGGTTTTGATAGCTTGTTTCTCCGTTATCATTTAGTTCAAAGAAGTTCTTGATTTTCCTCTGTATTTCCTCCTTGACCCAGGAGTTACTCAACAATAGATTGTTTAATTTCCATGACTTTGTGAGGTAGTGAGTATTTCTGTTGGAATTGAACTCTAATTTTAAACCACTATGGTCCCAGAAAGTACACAGTATAATTTCTATTTTGCTGAATTTGTTGAGGTCTGATTTGTGGCCTAGTGTGCGATCAGTTTTGGAGAAAGTTCCATGGGCTGATGAGAAGAATGCAAATTTGGCTTTATTTGGGTGGCATGTTCTGTAGAGATCAGTCAGATCCTTTTGTTCAAGAGCTCTGTTTAAGTCCAATATTTCTTTGCTTATTTTCTGTTTGGAAGATCTGTCCAGTTCATTCAGTGGAGTGTTGAAATCCCCTGTTATTATGGTGTTATCATTTATCATGTTGTTTAGATCAGACAAGGTTTGCTTTATGTAACTGGCGGCTCATGTATTGGGTGCATAGATATTAAGGATTGTAAACTCTTCTTGTTGGATCTTCCCTTTCACCAATATATAGTGGCCATCTTTGTCCTTTTTTACTTTTGCTATTTTAAAGCATATGTTATCTGAAAATAGTATAGCTACCCCTGCTTTCTTTGGACTTCCATTCACCTGGATGACAGTTTTCCATCCCTTGACCTTTAGTCCGAAGGCATCTTTGTGGCTTAGATGTGTTTCCTGTAGACAGCAGATACTAGGTTTGTGGATTTTTATCCACTCTGCCAGCCTGTATCTTTTCAGAGGACAGTTCAGGCCATTCACATTTATTGAGAGGATTGAGATTTGTGGTAGATTTCCATTCATATTGTTGGGTGAAATCCTGCTGTTTTGTTTTGCTCCTTGAGCCATCATGAAGTCCACGTTCTAGGCTTTAACTCTTGAATGATTTTACTTTGAGGAGTGTCTATTATGCTGTTCAGTGTGTAATGCAGGACTGAGTACTTCCTGTAGGGCTGGTCTGGTCTTTGCAAATTCCATCAGTGATTGTTTGTCTGGGAAGGATTTTATTACTCCCTCGTAGATGAAGCTTAATTTTGCCGGATAAAGAATTCTGGCTTGGGCATTACTCTGTTTTAGTAGATTAAGGATAGGGACCCAGTCCCTTCTGGCTTGTAGGGTTTCAGATGAGAAATCAGCAGTTAGTTGGATCAGCTTTCCTTTATAGGTTATTTGTTGCTTTCATCTGGCTGCTTGAAGAATTGCTTCTTTTGTGTTTACTTTGGTCAGTCTAATAACTACGTGACGTGGTGATAGCCTTTTCACATTGAGTCTCCCAGGAGTTCTGTGTGCTTCTTGTACCTGGATATCCAGATTTCTGGCCAGGCCTGGCATATTTTCCTCCAGTATTCTATGAAATAAGTTTTCCAGCCCCTGAGTATCTTCTTCTTCTCTCTCTGGAAGACCGATGATCCTAAGGTTCTGTTTCTTTACATAATCCCACATTTCTTGAAAGTTTTGGTCTTGTCTCTTGTTTCTGAGTTCTTTTTCTTCATCTGATTTGTTCAGCACATAGACATTATCTTCAAGCTCTGAGATCCTTTCCTCTGCACGATCCATTCTGTTCTTGAGGATTTCCATTGTGTTTTGAAGTTCCCTGAATTCCTCCTTCATTGACAAAATTTCTATTTGGTTTTTCCTTAGTATTTCAATTTCTTTGGAAAATTTTTCATTCATTTCCTGGATTGTTCTTGTGGTTTCTTTACGTTGGGATTCTATTTTCTCTTCAATTCTGTTCAGTTTCCTTACAATCCATAATCAGAATTCTTCCTCTGTCAGTTTAATCATATCATGTACGTTGGTATCAGTTGATGGAGATCGAATATTTTCTTTTGGAGGTGACTTTTCTCTCTGATCTTTCATGTTTCCTGTGTTCTTTCGCTGATGCTTTCTCATCAGGCTACTTTGTCAAGGACTGGAGGTGCTATGACTGGTTTATTAACTTAATTTTGGGGCTCCAAAGGGATGTTCCTTGGCAGAACTGAAGAGGTGTGCCCTTGTCTTGTGCTGTCTTGGTGGGGCTTTGTCCTGTTGGGTTATCTCTGGCCTGCTCCTTCTGCTTACAGAGATTAGTGAGTTTCTTTTCCTTGCTTAGCTTTCCAGGAGTTGGGTCACTTTTGTGTGTGTGTGACTCTGCTATCGACTACTTGGTTGAGGTGGAAGGCGCTGGGTTTAGTTATGAGGTTGCTCTCTCTTCTGTTGCTTGAATTTTGCGTGTAGGAGTCAGTTGTCAGGGTATTCCAGAACCTTTGAATTGGGCTCTAAAATCCCAAATGGGCCTGAGTCTTTGGGAAATGTTTTGCCACTCCCAAGGGCTATTTGAGCCTTGCTACCACTTAAGATGTGGTGAGAAGAGCAGCAGGAATCAGCATGCCTGAGACAGTATACTTCAGTATTTGCTTGATCTGTAGCTAGGAGAGAGCTGCAAATATGTTATTCAGGGCTCATTAGGCACTCTTGCGGAGGAATTCCTAATGGGTGTGTCAATTGGTGCAATTGCTAAGGACTCTAGTCGAGATTTTCCTTCCCAGACCACTAGCCCCTAAGATGACAACAGCCTGGGCACCAAGCACAAGCTTTTGTGTTATGTTCTTGTCAGGTGTTCAAAACCAATCAGCTGTATCATGTCAACAAACCGTCCCCTTTTGCTTAGATCCAAGGTCATACAGATTCAGGCTAGTCCTATGGGGAAAGTATTTTTTCTCCTTTCTCCCTACCTCCAGGGGCAGGCTCTGTCCTGGAGGGCTGTGGTAGGGGCGTTGGCTGAGACTGTCATAAGGCTCAGCCTGAAAAACATCTTCTCTAGATTCTTTCCTCCTCCAAAGGCAGGTTTTCACCTGCCAGAGGGGAAGATAACCCCCCAGACTGGGGGAAGGGCACTTCCTGGGGCTACCTGGCTTCTCAGCTCAGGAAGTGGTGACCCTTATTATTCCACCCCCTCAAGGGCAGGGTTGTCTAGCTGGTAAGAAGTACACACTTCAGGGCTGCTAGAGAAGCCCTGCCTAAGGCCCCTGAGGGACTCAGACCAGAAAGCAGCCTGTCCCGCTGTTCCTCCCCAGCTGATGTGGGGTCAGTCCCTTTGTTACGCAATATCAGTGGTCAGATTGTAGTCAAGGGTCATCCACCACCCCTACAGGGTCACAGTCCAGAGAACAGCTTCCCTTGTTCCTCCACACTACCAAGGGTGGGGAACTAATTCTTTGGGAGGAGGCGCTGATTACCAAGTCACAGCGAAAACGAGGCTACAGGACCTCACTGGGAAAACAGCCTCCTTCACTCTCTACTCGGCCCTTCCTGTTGCGGAGTCTGTCCATTTTGCTGGCAGCTCTGGCTACCAAGTTGCAGCAGAGAGGTGACCACGTGTCTCAGCTTGAAGAGCGGCCTCCTTGGTCACTAGACACTCTTAGGGGAGGGTGCTGTCTCTTTGGTGCAAAATAGCCCCGCTGTGGAGATTCAACAATCGGGATGCTGCAGTCGTGGGTTTCAGATATACACCCACACACTTACACACTGGCAAAAAGAGAGTAAAAAGGAAGAAGAAAAGAAAGAGAAGGAAAGAAAAAAAAGTATATATATATATATATATACACACAAAAAAAATTAAAAGTAAGAATTGAGACCATGTATATAGAAAAAAAAGAAATACAAAAAAAACAAAACAAAAAAACAACAAAAAAAGCGACCCCTTTACTCTGCCTAGTGGCGGAGGCAGGCCCTTTAGCAGTGCGTGGTGGGGCGGGGGTCGAGTCGCCTGACAGAGGGGGTGGTTATGTGTCCCAGATCACCGTTCTACAAGCGGTCTCCCTCAGTTCACCCTCAGTTCCCCATCACCTTGGCGGACAGCGCCGGTGACTGAATGGAGCAGGGCCGCCGGAGACCGCCTGGAAACTCGGCAGAAATATCGATCTTTCTCCCTTTGCTGCCCTTTCGGAGGTGGGGCTTGAGTCGCGAGCTGGGACAGACTGTCCACAGAGTCGGGAGAAAAAGTGGCTTCGTGTTACTCTCTTCCCGGTAGGGCGCGACCAGCTCTGCTGTGGAGGTAGCCGCGATGACTCAGGCCGTTGCCCAGGCAATAAGCCCCAGCGTCTAGAGGCTTTGGGCTCCCCAAATGGCGGCTGCCCACCCACTGCTAGTCAATGCTGGAGCCGACTGCACCGGGAGGGCATCCAGAGCGAGGGTCCACCATTGCCGTCTCCCTGAGCTGCCTCCCAGAGCCGCCACTGAGCCTGCCACCCCCCAGCACACGGCAGCTCTGGACAGATCCGCAGGAGGACTCTGTGCTGTGTCCCTCCCAGTGCCTGCCGAACTTTCAGCGATTTCCACGGGCAGAGCCTCTTTTATGGAGTTTCCCTCCCCTAATCTGGTCCTGGCAGTCGCCTGTGGCAAGAAGTCCATCCCCAAACTCTCCCCGTGGGCTCGGGCAGAGTCCGATCTGGGAAGGCCCACTCAGGTCAGTCTCTCCCCTCCGATGCTGACCCAGCGCCACGCTCCGGCGAGTTCAAAATGGACCCCGCTCCTGTCTCCACTTCCCACTGCTTGTCTGTTGGTCAGTGCTCCCACTTCGCACTGACTTCTGGCACTTCCCTGCTTGCATGGGAGTGGGGTTTGGTAAAGGAAGAGTTGTATTCCTGTGAGTCAGATCTCACTGCCCGGGCCAGCCCGCCGACGGGTGCAGCCATCCGGAGCCACACTCCCCACTGTTTGTCCCACACTCTCCGGTATTTGCAGTCGCTTCTCCACTTCACCTTGTTTTTCCACAGCACTGCTTGTCCCTCACTGCTTCTCTGTAGATTCATGAAGCTGATCCTGTGGGAGAGCGCCTCACTCGCGTGTGGGTGTACATGTTCTTCACCTCCCACTCTGGGAGCAGAGAGCCAGGAGGGTCACCCCTAATCTGCCATTTTCCTCGGACCCCTATTATTTTTAAACTAAATCATTCATGGCTTGGGTGGAAATGGAGGGCACAGCTTCAAGTATTCAGGGTTGTAGGCAAAGTCGGCAGTTGTTTGGAAACAGGGATCTAAATTTATGTCCCCCAGAGACCTGGCCACTGATACTTTTGGGGATAAAGTGCTATGTGCAATTAGAAGTGAAATTATATTAAGCAGGTGTGGAGAGGGCTGGGTAACATATTGACCTGGCCCCTGTGCCTTGTTAATAATGATTAATTTAACAGTTTCCAAACAGCGAGTGAAGTCTTGAACAAATGGGGTAGAGTATGCGCTCTCCTGCTTTCACCATCTGGAATGTCACCCCCTTCTCCAACTCAAATCCCCCATCCACCTCAAAGTCACCTTTGCCTACTCTAGCGTCCACTCAAATCTCATTTCTAAAGCTCACGGGATCTAAAGAAGTGCATTAGCACTTTTCCAACTTGCATTTGTCTGTTATTTTTCTCTGTTGTGCTGCTGTGTTCTTATTTTCTTAAAGTTCATTTCATCTATCTTGGTATGTGATAATTCTTTTGAGATTATGCTTTTACTAGATCCTGTGCAATATTCAGCACATACTAGACATTGAACAATTAATTATTAACTTGCTATCTGGTAGATTTTTAAGAAGGATAACAATAGTGAAGTAAAACCTAAATATATTAATACTTCAATAAACGTTATATTGTGAAGTGAGAATAATTACAGATACCCCCTGGGTGGCAGACCATCAAATCTCTCTAACCAAGTGCCACCACTGGGGCAAAGCATTTCCTTTGGATGCCTCTGAGCACTCCCTCAAAAGCCAATAGCAAAATAGGAAAGAGAAAGTAAAGTGAGCAGTATGGTGGAAAGGGAAAGGAACAGGTTGAGCACTAAAATATATTAGGCATTATTAGTTCATTTCACACTAACAAAAAATCTTGCAAAGTGTATATTCTTATTCCTGCTTCACAGGTAAGCAGGAATAAGAAACACAGGAAATTAGTCCTCCCTCATTAGTAAGCAAGAAGGAAAGAGAGAAGGAGAGTGAGCAAAAGAATCAGATGTATCTCAGGGTGGGTATTACAAAACCAGGTAACTTGGCAATTGGTGCCCTGATGACCCTTGTTGCCTACCATTGGTGCAAAAAATGAAAAAAGTTTGTCTTTGTTGGAGAAAGAAAAAGAATTCTACTGGAGAATTTTGGAGGGTAAAAATACTGCCTCTTCAGTAGATAAATATCTATTCCAAAACTATACAAGGCAAGTATCAGTGCTTTTTAATTCCCAGAAAATTGCTTGTTCCCTTTAATGCAAACAACATTAACTACAAGGAGAAAGACTTACAAATCAACCACTCATTAAAAATTGCTCTTAGTTCAAATCCACCAGTTTAAGACTAATTTTCTTCTGCTTAGTTAAGATAAAAGTTCACATCAGTTCAGCAGAAAATTTCTCTACTGTGCTTCTAAAAATCTAGCATATGTGCAACACTGAATATTGAATTTAGACATTTGTATAAAAAAGATCCAAATCCTTTAAAGGAAAATATGATGGTTAGTTTGACATTGATTTCTTAGAAAATAAAAATTCCCAGAAGCAAGAAATTTTATAATGATTTAGAAGCTCACAAAGTCTGGAAAAGTAGATTTTCTGGACTTTATTTCCATATGATAGGATACAACTTACCTACTCTATTTTCTCGCATCAAGGGTGAATTTTTAACAGATTAATTTTCCACTGAAATTTAAAAAAAATCTGTAGTGAGTTAAGTGCCATGAATATTGGTGATATGTTTTATGTTTTTAGTTTGATTTGGATGAGCCTCTTTTCCCCTCAAGTTCTTCAAAACCTGTAGTCATACCTGATTCATGTTCTGTGTACCTCACAGTACCTCAGACATTGCCATGCCTAAATAGTATATTTAATAACTAGTTTTTTAATTGATTTGAAAACAAAGAGATTTTTATTTTTCCACAATATATTTAAAACTCTGAAAACAAAAATATCTCTAGAGCAGAGGCTGTAAGTTAGCAGCCCATCAGCTTAACTAGACTGGGTCCACAAATGAGTTTTGTCTTGGATGGGATATTATTCTTTAAATTTTTGGAAGAGTTGCTTTCGAAAATCAAGAGATTTTCACATAAAGGGCCAGATTTCTGTCTTGCAAATAGCCACATGGCATGTTTGCTATCTAAATCCTTTCATGATCAACATATTATGAGATCTGGCAAGACCGGACCTTAACTTCAAAATGGCAACAATCAACTGGAGTGAGTGGTGGGTTTTTCCTTTGAACATGGAAACCTTCTCCAACTTCCTGCAGGTCAGAGCTCCCTGCTGCCCCGCACCCAGTAGGTTTCACTCATCTAGATTACCTTCATCAAAGAGTTAGTGCTTCAAAGATTAGTCCATTTCTTCATCACTTGAAAAACATAGAGTTTTAAAAGTGGTATTTGCTTTCAATGTATTCCAAGTAAATCCTTGAAGGGTGAAGATTTACAGAGAAACAGAAAGCCTTCCTATTTTGTTTGGTCATGGTAGTTAATCACCCACCTGTTTGGTAACACAATTGGTTCTACGCAACCAAGTAAGATCTTATAAACAGAGAATTACCACAAGGAATAAGCACTATTGGCGCGGGGGCGGGGGAGGATTCATTAAATTTGGCACCTTCTTTTCCCCTCAAAATGTGCTTGCTCATTTAAAAATGAAGGAACAGAAAATGGGTGCTTGTCATCTAAATCTTTTCATGATCAACTTCTTTCAAAGGTCTCCTGGTATGAATTCTGCCCCCATGTCCATATCCTATTTTTCATATTAACCTATTTCCACTCTTTCAATCCACCATACTACTACTACAAATAGTCCATCAAAATGCATTCTCTATCTCTTCTCCCATGATTCTTAATATCCTTCTATTATGAAGGCTTGCAGTCCATTTGAGTATTCTGCCACTCATCACAGGCTCACAGTACGTCTGGACATAATGTTTTGATAATGCCCACTTCCCACTGACATCATGGTGCCTCTTAATTGTAAGTTGGAGGCTCTACTAAACAATCAATCAAGGAACAAATTTATTCTCATGGGTATATGCGTTACCATATTAGTTTAGATTAATTAATTAAAAACAGACTAATTAAATACCTTTGAAGAAGAAAGTAGAAAGACAATGAAAACCTGAAAACATACTGTATTTTTCTCTCTTCAACCCCAATACAAACTGCTTTTCTACCAGTACATATACCAGTTTGTGTGTGTATATATATATATATACACACACATATATAATTGTATGTGTGTGTGTCTGTGTGTGTGTGTATAATTTTCAGGTACCAACTTAATTCATAGCATAAAAGAGTTCCCAGTCTGAATCACACTAATTCTATATAAGTAACTTTGGCTAATTTTTTAAATACTCTCAAGAAAAATAAAATATTAATAGAATTTTTCATCTAGGAAATGAATTCAACTAAACAGTGACTGCATTAAATACGGATTTTCAAAATGGAAGTATTTAGTATGAGATATATATGTATGTGTGTGTGTATATATACATATCTGCATATAACCTTCTTAAGGTTTTGAGTGCGTGTGTTTGATCATTATATTTCTGTAAGCTCAGCAGATAGGCCCTCTTAGTTGTCAACTACATGCTACATAGACACTAAGAAGCTGGTTTCCTTAGCAATGGTTACTAAGCATTTGGGAGATACTGAAATTTTCTTTTATCTTATTGTAATATGTGCTGTACTCTTCCCCTAGAAATCTGCCTGATTATTTTTACAAGGTAAAATTATTTAATTCAAATTCACTTCAAAGCAAGGTGCAATGTCTAGTTTATGTCTAATTCTTTACTACTAAAAGAACCCAGAAATTTGAACCAATTTCTTGAATATATTAAAATATGGATGGCTAAAGAAATGAATTTTAGAAATAGATTATTATAAGATTAGTAGAAATATAGATATAGAAATTATAAGATTACTATATTGGCGATGTGTATATAATGACATTGTTTAGTGCTTTCAACAGGAAAATATTTTTGAAAAGGTTAAATAGAAAATTCAGCTTAATTTACTTGGAGTTTGTAATCATTGCTGTTTATTAATAATCTATTATACTTTATATTTTTAACTGACCATCAATTGATGTTTCAGTCTGTCACATATTCATATTATGTAAGATTTTGTCATAGAGTGAGTAAAGTTTCATTCGGATTTATATGACAGTTTCTGTATTGTCTATCATTTCGGACTTTCCCCTAATTTATACAATTCACATTCAGACCTCAGTATTACACTTTAATTATATAATCAGTAAAAAATAAGAAAGTTGAAGTAAATATTGAAGTTAAAAAGAATCACTTTGTTCCTAAGTAAAAACGATTTGTTCCTGAAGCAGGTGGAAAGAAGGGCTGGACTAGGGAAGAAATTGATTATATCAGGAGACTGCCCTTAGCAGATCTAGGTCCTTATTAACCAAGCTGAGAATCACCCTGATTTGCTTAGCAGAAGCTCAATCTTGGTTATCAGCATTGCTTGTTCCTAGATTATCTACTGTATCACATCGAGTTTTTATTTTTTTGCAATTAGGTGTATAGCATTATTATTTTCCTGTACACTACAATCCCACTGGGGGAAAAGGATTAGAAAGTCCTTTGTGTAACTCTTGTTTTTGCCAAGGAAAAAGCCTCACAGATAACAATGTAAATGCAGGGTAATCGGCTGTTTGAATATTTCATAATGGTTTCAAGTCTGTGCTTATAAAGTTAAGATGATTTTTCAGTAAATATTAATTTCTAAAATTCATATCTTCCTAAATATTTTTTAAGGTTGACTGGTCTTCTGCGTGCCCTAATTGATCTATTTTTTTTTCAGTCCAAGATTTGGTCATATGATCTCATTGTCACTCACTGATTCAAATTCCACATGTATGAATATATAGATGAATATTAACAGTATTATATCTAGTGCCACTCAGATTCCAGATCCATATTCCCAGTTATATTGCAAACAAAGAAACCTGAGTTCCACAGGCAAGATATCCATCCTTAAATTTGTTATCTCTACCACCTTCCCTCTTTCTTGCTTCCTCTTTCTGATTAATGTCATCATCATTTTTTAAAAATTCTGTGGTAAATATTAATGATGGTCACCAATATTTCTGGTTCTCTTCTCCATCTGGGCACCCAAGAGGACGCCACTTCTACATCCCCTTAAGGTTAGGTGCAGCCGTGTGACATAGTGAGAAAAAAGCCTTTGTTGGTTTAAACTATTGAAATTTGGTGATTGTTACCAAAACATAACTGAGTTGACTTTGACTGCTATATAATTTCTCAAATATGAAAGCTGATGTCATCGAATTACTCAGGATTAAGCTTAGGTGTATATAACATGAAAACTTAAAAGACAAATGACAAAAATGCGTTTTATCTTGATTTCTATGTCATGTAGACAGTGTTCTGAGGGAGGCGTTCCTGGGCTGCAGTGTGGCCATGGAGTCATCAATGATCCAGCCTCCCACCTTCCTGCTTCTGATCACAAGAGCATCACCTGCAGCATTTGGCTTCTAGTTCACAGTACCCGAAAGCTGGTGGTGCTCTAGTGCATCGGCATCCCATCCACATCTCAGCAACAGAAGGAAGAAGTGGAAGAAGGGAACACTTCTCTTTGAATGATAATTTCTAGAAGTTGCACTTACACCTCACAGGGTCAAATTTAATCACATGGCCACATCCATCTACGGCAGCTGTAAAATACAGTCTTTTAGCTAGATGGCGATGTGCCCAGCTAAAATTCTGGCCCATGTTTTTAAGTAAAAAATGGAGAATAAATACTGAAAGGTAACTGGCAGAGTCAGCGACAGTTACATTTGACTTGAACATTTACCCTGTGCTTCACATCATCAGATTTTTATTAATCTCACTTTCAAAATATCTGTCAATTCTGACCCTTCCATTTTGCCCCAGCGATACCATGCAAATAGTCTTAGCTAGAACTATTGCAATCACTTAATAACTGCTTTTCCTCCATCCTTTTCATCCTTTCCCTTAAGAATTGGAACTTTTCAAAGTTTAATGCTTAATGCAGCCATAAGAGTTACTAGTCTATATAATCAATAGTCTACATAATCCTTTACTCGTTCATAGCCCCTTCTTCAGTGATTTTCCATTAACCATAAAATGGAGTTTTAACTCCTTAGTATGAGATTCAAGACCTTCGGTTATAAATTTGGTTGTAACATACGCTTACACCATCCTTTCCCACTATACTGTGTACATTCACATCTAGTCATCCCTCAGTATCCGAGGGGCATTGATTCCAGGATCATATCCCACCAGTCCATCCCCTACAGACACCAAAATCCATAGATGCTCAAATCCTGTATATAAAATGACACAGCATTTGCATGTAACCATAACCTACACGCATCCTCCCTTATACTTTAAATCATCTTTAGATTATTTGTAATACCTAATACAATGTAAATGCTATGTAACTAGTTCTTAAACTGTATTGTTTAGGGAATAATGACAAGAAAACAAAGTTTGCACATGTTCAGTATACATGCAATCATCCATTTTTTTCCCAAATATTTTCCATCTCTGATTGGTTGAATCTGCAAAGGTGGTACCCCCGGATATGAAGAGCTGCCTTTGGGGCATCACTCATTCTTCTTCCTCCAAGTGTGAAGAGTTCTGCCTCACCTCCACTTATCACCGTTGTTCTCATCTTTCAAGCACGAGTTGAAACGTTGCTTCCTCTGGGAAGACTTTCCACATCTTCTAGGACATGCAAATTATTCTTACTTCCTCTAACAGAATGTTATTTTTATTTCTTTTCAGCACTTAGATTTATATTTTCGTATGTATACATCTATCCCCTTGGAGCATAAAATCTTTGAGTATAAGGACTGTGTCTCTTAAATTCATACATTTAAAAGTTCCATATGCATAATGGATATTCAGGAAATGATTGTTGAATTAGTGTATACATGAGATTTAGTGTCATGGAGATAATAATGTATCCATGCAACAAATACTAAGATATGATTATAAATGATTCCTCGTTTAGTTCTTCTGTAGTATTAAACACAGTTAAGTAAGACAACATTGGCTCTAAATCAGATTCCCAACTTCTTCCTAGACCTCTCACCATTTATCTTAAATATCCTTGATGTCCTAATTAAGAGACCTAATTTGAGTAAATGAAACAATGTTGTCACATTAACTGCTTTATTTTGAATACAAAGAAGTTTGATTGCTTCCTAATCAGCTAGATTAGATCCTAATAAAATGTATTTCCCTAAAGAAACCTTGTATGCATTGATTTTTAATTGCCTGATCTCATTAAATGAACGAGTGGGTTCTTCTTAGAAAACCTAGGCTCACTTAGATGGACTCTTACCTTTTTCAAAATAAGCACAGTAGTACTGATGTTAAGAAATAAAAATACTATCCATGTCGTAGACTTGCTTGGTTATTATGAGCCAGATGGAGTATACATGCCTAGAAGCATATTATTCTAAAAGCAACATTATTTGACCATTATTAGAATCCAGTTCATGGACTAGTGAGGTCTTTCAAAATGAACTTTGTTCATTTCACTTAAAATAAAAAGATCTTAGTGCGTAATCATATCTAAGGATAGAGGAGCCCTTATAACATCTCTTTTCCTTGGGCTGCTACTAAGAACTTTCCCTACTCCAGGATTCAGGGGTGGGTCCTATTTAGCCACAGTTCTCTCAGTGAGATGAGGACCTGCTGCAGCACTGTGCTGTGCAAAAGCACACTTTTGCTGTAGCAAAAGTGCTGTAGCACTTTTGAGGGAATATGGTTAACAAGCTAAGGAACAAATGCCAAAAGAATCCCAGATAGGTGGAATAGATGCCCAATTAATCAGTACCTGTAACCTGTCAGCACTCTGGATATTTCAGGGTGTGCACAAGCAAATTCTTTTTATGGTTTAAGCCAATTTGAGTTGACTTCAAAACTAATGTGTTATCCAAATCAGAGGTCTAGGATTGGAAAGGACTGCCCCATATCTGTAGCTGAGCCATCATCACATTTTTGAAGCACTTAAAAAGGAAATCAGATGCTTTTCAAACATAATCTGACTGATAGATTCTTAAAAAGTAAATTCACCAATGGGAATAAAAAGGATTGCTTAAATCTTGGCCTCTGGAAACATCTAATGCTGAACACTGTTGGCCAGTTTGCATACACTTTGAAAGAAAGGCAGTGATTGGGAACAAAATGCCTTGACTTTAAGTGGCCTAAAGAAGCCACCTCCTTGACTACTTGGCCATTATTGATCCAGTTTTCTAAGTTCAAAGGATCTAAATAAATTATACCTGCAAAAGATTTATTTTCTCTTTTCTCTTGACAGTTGTTTCCATACTGATATCCCAAACTGTATATTCCAAGCACACTTAAGTATGTGTTACTTATGTAATTAATTACTTCCTAACAGTAATTTATTAAAAGCTGAAGAATTGGCATTTACTCAAAAAAGCATAATGTTGTCAACTCTGCTATTTATCCTTCTGAGAACATTGCTGGTGTATACTACATTAAGAATAAAGCTGCAAAGAAAATGGCTTATAAATGAAAGGTCAACATATTGAAGTATATCACCTAATTACTCCATGTCACAGAATAAGTAACATTTTAATTTAATTTCCATGCTTTATCCCTGAATTTGAAACATTCTGAAACTCTAAAGAATAATATAAACTTCATTTGGCACCAAAGAAAATGGCAAAGATAATAAAGAAATCATTCAATCATACAAAAGTTCTGTTAATAAATTATACCCCTTGCTGAAAGAATACAGTCCAATTTAATACTGAATTTAAATATTTAGTTACTTTGTGAAAATGTTTAAGAAAACTAATTTTCATCCATCTTCTTTGGGTGCTTCTTGATCTCCCTTTACTGTTAATTTGTTTGCTCTGTGTGCATGTAAATGTACATTTTAATTAATAGTCACTGTGTCAGTTTGCTAGGGCTGTGTCTTAATCCGTTTTGTGTTAGCATAAAGGAATACTTGAGGCTGGGTAATTTATAAAGAAAATAAGTTTATGTAGCTTATGGTTCCGCAAGCTATGCAAGAAGCGTGGCACTGGCATCTGCTTGGCTTGTGGTGAGGGCTTCAGGCTGCTCTCACTCATGGTGGAAGGCAAAGGGGGGCCAGCATGTGCAGAGATCACATGGCAAGAGAGGAAGGAGTAGAGGGAGGGAGGGTTGTGCCAGCCTCTTTTTTACAACCAGCTCTCTCAGGAACTAATAGAGCAAGAAATCACCCCCTGCCCAGGAAGAGCAATTAATCTATTCATGAGGGATCCACCCCCATGACCCAAAAGGCCCCTCCCACTAGGCCCCACTTCCCAACACAACCACACTGGGGATTAAATTCCAGCATGGGATTTGGTACAGACAAACAAACCATGTCCAAACCATAGCAGGCTGCCATAACAAAATACCACAGACCTACTAGCTGAAACAGAAGAAATATGTTTTCTCACAGTTCTGGAGCTAGAAGTCCAAGACCGAGGTGTCAACAGGGTCGGATTTCTCTAATGGCCACCCTCTCACTGCTTCTTCACATAGTCCTCCCTCTGTGCACGTGCATCCCTGGTGTCTCCTCTTCTTATAAGGACATCAGTTGTGCAGGATTAGAGCCCCAACATAATGGCATCATTTAACTTATTTACCTCTTTGAAGACCTTATCTCCAAATACATTTATATTCTGACATACCAGGTATTGAGACTTCAGCATATGAATTTCAAGGAAATACAATTCAGCCCATGATAGTCACCTTGCTTTTCTTGATATAAAATGTATCAATTATAAATGTAGTCAATTTATGTTCATAGTCTTGTCTCAACCATTACAACAGGGCAGGGGGCATATCCTAATGTATGTTCCCACCATAGATAAAGTGTCTGACATGGAAAATATATTTAATCAATATTTGTTGAATAAATGAATAAGTGCATAGATCTAATACATAAGATATATTTAATAAATTAATATGTATATGTTCCACAGGCTTGTCAAATGCAAACTCAATGAAATTGAACTCATTCCCTTCCTCTCACAAATGCCTTTCTTCACCCACTGCCCCAGCTAGAATCCTTAACCTCTCCTTTTCCTTTCCTCTTCCTCCCAATCAGTCATCAGCTCTTGCAGATCCTGCCTCATTAGTGTGTGTTCAACCCATGCATGTGTCTTTATTCATATCACAAAGTTTATCTCCCATATTGTTGCAACACACTTGCACTAGACACTTTAACAACAAAGATCCATTCTCCGTTTTGGCAAAGTCACCTCAGCTGCTCTTCTCCTAAAATCCTTCAATTGCCTCCATTGCTCTCAGTGTAAATCCTGACCTCCTCCGTTCTAAGGCCCCAAGTGAATTCACCCTTTCTGATCCTCTTCATGTCTCACAATTCTCCATTTCACTGCCAATGGGCAATGGCCCCGTGGTACTGAATGATGTAGAAGTCTTCAGGACAACCACATGCTTTGTCTCTTCTAAATCATTATCATATGTTCCTTTCTTAACCTAGAACATTCTTCCCATATTTCTCTCACTTTTACTTACAATTATCAAGATCTGACTTGAACTTTCAGGATTCAGCTAAGGGGTCAACTCCTGCTTGAAGCTTTTGCTGTACATACCGTCTGAGTGCTTCTTCCATGTTTCTGTTATCAGAAGTTAGCTAAAAGAAAAATCAGAAAATTAAAAATGATTACAAATATAAAGTAATTCAGTAAAGTGGCTGGGCCCCAAATTAAAATAGCAATATCAAGAATCATTAGGCTTTATATATGCAAACAAAAAGCTGTTAAAAGTTATAATCAACGAAGACATTTACAATAACAATTTTGATAAAATACCTACAGTAACAGGAATTATAAAAGATCTCTGCAAAGAAAAATCTGGAAAGCTAGTGAGGAAAACAAAGACTTGAACAAAAACAGAAAGCTACCTTTGTGACTACGTAGACTCATAAAGATGCCACTTATTCATAAGTGAATCTATAAATTTTATATTTGTCCAGTAAAAATACCAGTAATATTTTTTGAATGTGATAAGCAGATTCCAAAAGTCAAACAGAAAATAAATGCATGTGAATAGCCACAAAAAGTTGTAGGAAAAATATGAGTAATGCCTCACTTCTAACATCACAAGACATTCCAGATGGATCATAGATTTGAAAGTAAAGTTTGAAGCCATAAAAATAATAAAAGAAGACACAGGATACTTTATTTATACAATGTTTGTATGAAAATGGCCTTTTAAATTATGCCAAACTCCAGAAGCCAGTAAATAATGATAAACCAAAATTTTCTATATGTCAAATCCACTATAGTCAATGTCTCAGGTAGAAAAAGGTGATGCACTCAAATAGAATGATTTGAGGAGTATTGAATGAAAGGACTTTTCACAAACCTAAGTGTAGGATATAAAGAAAACACTAGCATTAGTGCATTGTCTGAGATCTGGTAATAGCAGGGCATATTATCCTTTTTAAGCCTGAAGAGGTGAGGGAAGAAACACTTACCAGACCCAGAGAGAAATGTGTGCTAAAGGGCTGCCTGGCAGAACCTGCAGAAAGATGGATGTCCTCCAGGGATGGAGGGAGGAGACCAGGGTAATAAACAGCCTGCCCTCACTCTCCTCCCATCCTATAATCTGCCAGTACTCCTGATTGGTAGATCTTTCCAGTATCCATCAGTCAGTCCATAGAGTTCATTTTCTTAAAGCATAAAAGCTGAAAACCACAGTAAGCAGAATTAAGAATTTAAAAGACAGAATTATTAGATTGGACACAGCTAAAGAGGATGGTGAACCGGAACATAAGTCAGTGTCAAATACCAAGTTGAAACATAGAAAAGGGGATGAAAGATCAGGAAAGAGTAAGAGATATATATTGTTAAAAGCTTTAAAAGAAAAATAATCTAGAGAGTATGTGACAAAAGCTGTATCTGAAGACATGCTGCCCAGGAATTTTCAAAAATTAATGAAATATTTTGACAAATGGTGATTGGAAAACTAGATATCTGCATGC
>RJWJ010031434.1:0-19217 GCA_004363605.1 Indri indri
CCCTTTGTCATTCTGTCCTGGAGCACAACTCCAAATGTTAACATTAATTGCCTCCACTTCCATGTCATTGACACTTACTCAGCATTGAGATACACTTTATGTAAGAGGAAGTGTAGCTCTCCCCCATCCTGCAACAAAAAATTCCAGTTGACGGTTCACATAGTTTCAAATAGTTCATGACACTGAAAAAATGTGTCTTATGCTTTTATAGGAAATCGCTATGCACTCTAGAAAACTGTTGACTTGCTAATAGTCTGCACTGCTTTTATTTCTTTATGTATTTGTCTCAGAAGTTAAGAAGGAAGTATGCATAATACTGTCTTTGGGATGTTTTATAGTTTATTTAATATATATTTTTAGTAAAAGTATTTACTCATTCAAACTGCTAAATGAATTCTGAATATTTAAGAATCCATAGCCCAAAGATACTGGGGTATACCCAAAGGCAGTATGGTAGTAGAAAGTGTGGATTCTGGGGCCAAATTGCCTGGATTCAAGTCCCAGTTCTACCACTTATTGGTCCTGTGACCTTGGGCAAGTCATTGACTCAGTTTCTTTTAATGTAAAATGCAGATTATAGTGGTACATACCTGGCAGGGTTCCACATCAAGTGAACATTTGCGAAGTACTTAGTATGCCTGTCACACAATAAGCACTACCCAGGTATTAGCTATACATGGGAACGGGCCCACAGCAAAAGGCACATACCCCACAATCTTCCTTTCCTACTGTCTTCATTCCAGAATGTTGTCTAGGTCAAGCAACTTCCTGATTGGCTAGAAGGGAAGGACTTCCTCCATTGTATTTTCACATTTTTGCCTTTTTTGTTCTTTAAGGCAAAGGCCAACTTGGTTAAATAACTATTTTCCTATTCTGAATTCTGGGCCCATATTGACACTTGATGAATATTTATCCATCTGATCCATCTGAATAAAAAGGACAGCCTCAATTTGGTTTCATAATTTCCCAGAAAGTGACTCAACTTTTGATTCAAACTTTATACACTTTCTAAAATCTAAAGTAAAAATTTTCCTTTCAAATCAAGTAGGAAGTAGTTAGCAGTACCTTTCAGAAATGTTGCAATCATGGTCTTCTTCTATGTGCTGAACACATTTTACATGTGTAATGAGATTTGTGTATTAGTGACATCTGCTACTGCTTAATCAGCTCCTAAGAATAATGACAAATAATCACAGAAAATGGATTTAGGAAGTCTGTGTTTTAATTAAATCTGTTTACCTCAAATTTTGTTACATTTTTTTCATTCCCTGGGCATAGGTTCCACTCTATCTCTTGGTACAGTTTTTAATCCCTGCCCAGAGCAGACATTTATCTTTGATTTACATTGCCTCTTCTAAGCCTAGGGCCATTGACTCACAGTCTTCTAATTTTTACTTATAAACCAACTTATCTTTATCACATTACTGAGACTTTTGAGTTTCTGGAGTTCAGAAGGAAAATATTTCCCAGAATCATGGCCAGTTAATTCAGATGGTTGGAAAATACTAATGAGGTCAAGGTTGTGGGTGTGATTTTTACAAGGGCCAGTTAGCTTTATGCTTTTCTACCAGGATAGCAAGGCCACAAATGTGTACCCTTGACCAAAAGGGAAATTCATTGAGAGGTTGTGGATTCATAAGCAGAAAGCCATCTCCATTACTACACAAATAAAAACAAGCAAACAACAACAAAATAAACCCATTCATATGCACATCTGACAAGTTCTGAATCAGTAGAGTCAGCTTTGTTTATGCAATGTGAATACCTCAGACATCACCAGGCTGTGGTTACAAATAAGGTCGCATCAACTATAATAATGCCAATATCACTGTCTTTTTATTTTCACTTGTGTATTTCAACATATCTTGACTTTCTTCCCTGGAGTGTCACCCAGTTATATGGGAGAATCTCTGGAGATGTCTTACCTGTGCTCAGCAACAGTATTCTCATATTCATCCACTTCGGGCCTTTCTTGATGTCAGTCCCAGAAGACACTCAAAAATATCACTTTGCTGCTATCACTGCTGCCATGCCATCTTGTTGGACTGTGCTTTCTTGCTTAGGGTAATCTCTTCTTGGGTTCTGCAACGTAGCAAACCTTGTGAGGAGTCAAAATAACACTTAGGGTCTTTTCAGGTTTCACTGCGTCAGTGCCACTCTGAGGAAAAATGGGGACAGTGCCACTCTGCCCCCTATTTATAGCACTTCGTCACTTGGGCACTGAAGCAGCATTGCTTGTGTCTCTGTCTTTCCCTATTGCTATTGTAAATATAGCTTCTTTGGCTTCTGTCTTCAGCCTTCTTCTCCATAGGGCTCAGATTCCAATCCTTGAGACTGGATGGGACACCAGACACCACCTATCTCCCTTTATTGCCCCAGGAACCTGTGCAAAAATTGGACAAAGCCTTCACTCTTTCTTTGTCACTCAAGCAAATTAACTCTACCAGTTCACCACAGCCATCCCTACTCGCCTGGATTCTAGCAATGGACATAACAAGGTTCAAGCTGAGATCTCTAGATCTCTACTGCACGTTTAAAGAAAGAAACCGCCTCAAGGGTCTGTATGAAGCCTCTATTGTTCTGAGCCAGGCCAGTTTAGAATAAGACATACTCTGTGGTAGGATTTCAAGAGAGCAAGGAAGATACTGATGCCCACTTGTGGACCACACCTTGCATCCTCATCATCACTCAATGGTTAGCTGGATGCCAGGACTTTACTCCCAAAGATATCTCCTTTCACTTAAGCCCTTTTTGCAAATTTTTAATCGACACATAATAATCATACATATTTATGGAGTACAATGAGATAGTGTCCCTCAGGAGGTGACTGGATAAAGAAAATGTAGTATATATACACAATGGAATACTATTCAGCCATAAAAAGGTACAAAATCCTGTCCATTCACAGCAACATGGATGAGTGTGGAGGACATGACATTAAGTGAAATAAACTAGACACAGAAAAACAAATCCTGTGTGTTCTCACACATATATGGAAGCTAAAAAATTTGATCTCATAGAAGTAGAGAGTAGAATAGCGGTCACTTAAGTCCTTTGATCTTTACACTGAAGTCTACCTGGAAGAGAGAATGTGCCACACTGGTATCTGTCATCTACAGCTGGGTGTGATAGGAAAAGAGCAGGATAAAGCCAAGACCAGAGAGGGAAAATGGAGTATGGACTCTCCAGAAGAAGGAAAAAAGGTGAAAGACAGGTTGAGTATGAAGATAAACCTTAATGGCTTCACAGTGCTTTCTGAGGTCCAAACCTTCAATAATTAAGTATGCTGCCTGTTAGGCAAAACTCTCACATTGCATTCTCTATCCTACTCTACAGTTGGAAACAATTTTTCTTTTCCAAATGTTATTTTGACCCTCCTATAAAAAAGGCAACATTTTGTCCTTCTTGTTTATGGGCATTTCACTCATTCTTTCTTCTCCCTCCTTCACTCCTCTAACTGCAGTCACAAAACCAACAACAACAGCAACAAAAGAAAATAAAACAAACACCCTATCATAAACCTATCCTCTATACCACCAAAAAAGGGAAGAAGAAATAGGAATACAGTCCAGAGTAAGCTGCCTAGTTTGCATGGTAGGTACTGCTTAGGGCCTCACAGTTTTATTTCCTTTCAGGCCTGATATAAGTAGGCTGCTTTTTATTTTAATGGCTGATCTATGATATTAGGAAAGTTAGTGTATCATAATTCACTTGAGCTAGAGAATCCACCATCCCTAAACCAAGTCAGTTGTAGACCCTACAAAGAGACTTTATCTCTAGAAAAATGTCAATAATAGAATGTCTTACCTATAAAATGGCCCACAACATGGACTCACAGGACAGTTCTGGGGTATTACAGTACTCAGAGAGATGGGACACCCTCATACCATAAGCTGACTGAGACATGGGTGCTAACCATGAATAAAGATGTGGCCAAGTAAAGATCAATGCTCACAGCTCACCTTCAGAAGCTATTAAGTTTCAGCTTCATGTTGGGATCTCGATCTAAAGTGAAGAGACACTGGCAGAAATCTTCTGTGATCCGTATTTGCTTGGAAAGCCCTGGCCTAGACTTGGTAGGTGGGTAAGCACAGGAGGTGCCCCAGCAGCCATACATGCTGAGGGGCATGTAGGCTCTTAATAAGTCACAGCTGGTAGTTATCAAATCCAAATGGACTTGAGATTCCCACCAGCACAGAGGAATCAATATTTATCAACAGGAAAAGTGATATTCGTTACTGCCATTTGAAGGTCATGCATATAAAGCATATACGAGTAATGTTAAAGCTCAGAGCTATTTCCTTTCACAATTAGGTAGATAGAGTGCCTCTGCTTCATTTTGCCACTGCATGAGAGCCTGGCTTCTCCCTCAGCTAATGCCTAATCCCCCCATATCTCTTGACCTTTGCTGCGATATATTTCTTAGAAATAATAGTGCTATGCAGAAAGAAGCAGAAGGGAAGCTTTGAAGACAGTGCAGGGTTTTGCGTCAGAAGAGGGAAATAGATTTCACAATGCCGAATGGACGATATGCAGTGAGGTTCAAAGCCAAAAGAAGATCTCAGGGTTAGAGTAGAAAACAAGCTGACCATGGAGGAGTAGCCCTTCCATGTTCCTGTGATTTATAATTAGACATGGGCAATAGAGATAGCTGGAGGCCCTTGGCTTGAACCCATTTTGCTTCCCACCCCCATTATATTAGACACAGAGTTCTTACTCTCAGTGACCTATTGTATCTGCCTTGGTGTTCTATTACTAAAAACTAATAGGCAAGATTTGAGATCCAGAGTTACTCCGTTAAGGTGATAAACCACTTAAAAAATATTTTATAACCTGAAAATATTTTAAAGCAAGTAGAATTTTTTTTAAAAAAGCAGAAAAAATGCTATTGTGCAGCATGGTGACTATAGTTAACAATAATGAATAATATATTTCAAAATATTTAAAAGAGTAGATTTTAAATGCTCTCATGACAAAGAATGATAAGTATATAAGGTGATAGTTATGTTAATTAGCCTGACTTGATCATTCTACAATGCATACATATATCAAAACATTCTATTATACCCCATAAATATATATAATTATTTATTAATTGAAAATAAAATAAAACTTATATACACACAAGCCACTTAATATGGGATATCTTAGGGAACATAGTTACAGGCCTTGTGGCCAGAATGCCAGGAAAGCAAGAGTTTATGCCTATACTTAAGAGAAGTAGTCATGCGTCGCAGTTACCCAAAGGGCTTACCAGAGGGCTTGACTTGGCTTTCAGGATGCCTAGAAAGAGGATCAGTAGACATAGGAAGGCTCCCATGTTCAAGTTATGGCCTCCGTCATCCTGAAAGGTCTGAGATACTCCTCTCATTGGAACACATTACATAAAATTAATTCATCCAGTCAGTGAGTATTTATTTAGTGCCTGTATGTTCCAGGCTCTATTCTAGGCGATGGGGATCGTAGAAAATAAAGACCTTGCTTTCACAGAGGTAATGTTCTAGTGGTATAGGAAGTGAGACAAAAATAGCAGGTAACTACAAACTGATAAATATATGTTTTGTCAGATGACGATAATTAAGAATGAAAATGAAGCAGGGTAAGGTAAAAGAAAATAAGGGTGATGGCGACAACTTTTAAATATGATAATCAGGGAAAGACTCTCTGAGAAGGTAGCGTTTTATCTTTAACAATACTCATTTATTCAGCACCTATCATGTGCCAGCCGCATGAATTAACTCCTTCCTTCTTCACCAAAATCCTGTGAGATAGGACCATTATTATCCTTGTTTTTCAAATGAGGAACTCGGGCACATGACAAGTTAACTTGCCCAAGGAAACAGCTAGGAAGAGACAGAGCTGGGGTTTGAACTCAAGAGATCTGGCACCAAAGCCCATCCTTGTCGTTACTGTGATGCTTGGAATTTTGGATTCTGCTTAAAGGCAGAGAGGTTTTTATACTTTCTCTTTAGCCCTGCAAGGCACCAATAGAACTATGCAAAAAGAAGCAGTCATTAAAGCAGAGTAAGGAAGGGGCCTGACAGAGACCCCAGAAAGGGAAGGGGAATGAAATGACTAATATGTGAGTATTTTCTATATGTAGCTATTGTACATATATAGTCTCATTTAATCCTCCCCACAAAACTATTAGTCATAAATGTACGTATTTTGCTGATGAGAAGACTGAAGTACAGAGTATCCAAGCAAATTGCCTAAAGTCTCATGGGAACAAAGGACTAAGATTATGAACTTGCATTAATCTGTCACCAAAGTCCATGCTCTTTCTAATATACCATGCTGTCTCCAGAGAGAAGGGAAAAAAAAGACAAGGAAATCCAGAGCAAAATATATGGAAACAAAATGAGAAGGAGAGACAGTAAAAGACTTAATACTTTCATAGAGCCAGAGGACTCATAGTGGCTTAAGAAACTTTTAATGGCACCTTTGTCCTCAACTTCTCCCACACCACGTATTGTAGTTGGGTCAGGCTGCTCTAACAGAAATACCATAAACTTAGCTTATAAACAACGGAAACTTCTTTCTTAAAGTTCTAGAAGCTAAGAAGTCCAAGATCAAGGAGTCGGCAGATTCTGTGGCTGATGAGGGCTCACTCTCTGCTTCATAAATGGCACCTTCTCGCTGCATCCTCTTGGGGCAGGAGGGACAAACAAGCTCCCTCAGGCCTCTTTTATAAGGGCACAAATCCTATTCATGGGCACTCTGTCCTCATGACCTAATCACCCCCCAAAAGGCCCCACCTCCTTGTACTGTCACCTCGGGGATTAGGATTTCAACATAGTTTTGGGGGGACACAAACGTTCAGACCACAGCACCAAGTTGGGTGGATTCTTGATAATTTCTATGATTTGGGGATTTCAAGAATTGGCACATCTAGTTTCTCACTGAGCCCTGGTGTTTACATGTGAATAATCCTTAAGCAGTCCGTCATCTTCTGTAACTGCTACTGTCTTTGAATCAGCGCTCCAGGAAAGCAAGGCAAGAAAACTTAGTAAGGACAGGGAGGGAAATTTAAGAATCATTTGGTGTTTGAGGACTAGCACGTAGTTGTTTGATAACAAGGTCCTCCCCCGCCCCCCTCAGAAGCACAGTTTAAAGCTGTCAGCCTTCATGAAATAACTTTAGACATGCCTTGCCTGCCAAACTTTCCCTTTCTAATAGTATAGTAGTAACACTGTGGGAATGTCAGAATAATAGGCTGATGGGCAGTGTCGGCAAAGAAAGCCAAATGGCGCGCTGCCTGTCTTGTGCCGTAGCCTGTGTGTGGTGTGGAGAAGCCAGGATGTGGTCAGATCAGTTGTGGGATGGGGCTGACTCACCCATTCATTATTCTGGATGAGCAGCAATCTGCCTCTCACACCATGCCTTCTCCTGCCATACACAAAGGCTTTGATTTTTACTGAATATTAGACAACCAAATAAACAAACAAAACAGCAAAGACACTTGCCAGGCTTTTTTTAACAGAATCTTAGGTGGCTCCCAGCAAAGGGAAGCTGCGAGAGGTTCAAGGTGGGAGGCTGGCCAGCTCCACAATTCGTATTCTCCAGGTAACTCTTGTAAACCTCCATTTATTTTTTTCCAGCTTTAAAATGCTATTTCAGTGGCTATTCCTTCATCAGACCTTTCAAGGATTCATCACACATCTTTGAGTACTAGGTGTTTGGGAATTTATTAGGTGTTGGGAAAATTGGTGTTTTAAAAGGAAAATGTAGTCCTTTTTCGAATTCTCTCAAGGGACCAGGGGAATCATTGAAATTCACCTTTGGCTTTTTAGAATCAGGCAGTAGGCTTATAACCCAATGTCTGTTGAAAGCTCAATTAGAACTGGAAGTTGAATATAAATAAATATTATGAATGAAGTTTATTTAAGGAGATTTTGGCATATGCATAGGCTTTGAGGACCTGGAAAGCAAGAAATTCTATTCTGCTGTGGATTCTAATTTTGCTATAAGGGACTAAGGTAGACTACCTGTATGACATTTCCTCTGACCAGTGGCCAATCTGAAAAATGGGTGTAGTGTCACTGTAACCATAAACCTTCTAAGCCAATGTCTTCCAGGAATTTTAATTTCAATTTATGAACAAAGCACAAAAGAATTGAGTTGACTTTTAGTGGACTGGCATGCCATGGTCGCATATATGGATGCCACTGTCTCTGTACCACTTTCCCATGCTGCACCTCCACCCGCAGCCCTGCCTACCTATGCAGTCAGTGTGGACAAGCCTAGTCTCCCATCGAAGTCTATACTTGGCAAATAATAGTTAACTGAAGCACAGTTTTTATTGCTTTGCTTTGAAATGGTGCCAGGTTCTCTTTCCAAGACACCACTGACCACCTGCTGTCAGCAAGGGAAAGGAAATGGGGCAAAGAAATAAGAAGAAGGAAAGGTTGTAGGGCAGTCAGGAGAAAATGTGATTATGGAACACGTCCCACAAATTAAGCAATCTATGGAGAGCAGTTTGGCCGGTGAAGATCTTCAGAATGTCACGTCAGCTTCAGAATCAGAGAGCTGCCATCCTGACTTGGCTTGTGGTGATTCACGTGGGGATGGAGGGAGGGAGAGCCAGGATGGATGGAGGCCAGAGAAGAGGAAAACAAAACAAAGTGCTTTGTTTACAGAAGTCTCCTCAGGGAAATAAAACCCTTGCTAACTCCACTGCTGGAACATGTATATTCTTAATGGCAGCAACCCAGGAATGGGGTTAGCGGGTGGAAGGGGGGGTGAGAGAGGCGGGCAGAGGGGGAGAGAGGGAGGGAGGAGGGAGAGAAAGAGAATTCTCAGTCATCCTGTGAGACAAGAGAGGTTAACATAGGTTAAATAACCTTTCCTGGGCCGGGTTAACTACCCCTCTGGGTTTCTTTAGCACCATCTGTGCGTCTCTAATCTCACACTTTTACGACATTTCTCTTATCTGTTTGTCTCTCTCCCCCAGCATATTTGATATTTATGAGAATAGATACTGTGTTTTTAATCTGTATCCCAAATGCCTAGCATAGTAGCAGGCACAAAATTATGCTCAATAAATGTTTGTTGCCTGAAAATAATGAACAGATGATTGATTATCTTTAAAACAATGAGAACCACGGGGGGCTGCCAGTACGTATCCCAGAGTCCAAAGCCCAGAAAACCTAGAGTTCTGCTGCCCAAGGGCAAGCGAAGTGTGCTCTAGCTCTTGAAAAGAGAAAGAGAGTAAGAAGGAGAACAAAAGATAGTGTAAGAAGAGTGAAGGGCTTGATTTCTGAGTTATTCAGGAGTAGAAATGTCAGGGCTTAGCAACTGACAGAATATGTAGCATGAAGGAAAGGAAGGGGTAGAGGCTGGTATCCAGGTTTCTGATTGTGACTAATGGGCGAAT
Organism: Indri indri; assembly: GCA_004363605.1. Taxonomy (NCBI): domain Eukaryota; kingdom Metazoa; phylum Chordata; class Mammalia; order Primates; family Indriidae; genus Indri; species Indri indri. The sequence goes on from RJWJ010031434.1 coordinate 9,377, forward strand.
GGCAGTGCTGGAAATGTATACACCCTCCCAAGCCATCTGCTCTGTTTCTTCACCTTTCCTTTCTTCACTATTGGCTGCCCTTCTTTCTCTGACTTCAAATAATCTCTTGACAAGAAGTTCATAGAGAGGTTTGTGAGACCTAGCATACCACACAGTAAGGATATCTGAAAACCCACATAGCCTGAGAAGTTGCAGCTTGAAGAATGATAAAATTAATGTCTTCAAGTATCAGAAAGATTTTTTAGAGGAGACTTTTGAGCCTTTGATTTCCATCTATGCAAAATAGTAAGCAAGGCAAGGGGTAAGATTATAGTAAAGAATATTTCGGTGGGACATCGGAAGCTGGTTTTAACCATTCTAGAGAAACAGACTAGAATGAAACAACTGGATGGAACCTATGGCGACCTTGAAGGGGAGATATGATAATCCTGAGACCTGAATCATTTTGATATCAACCTGAGGGAAGGGGTCTGGATTAGATGATAGCTCTGAGTACCCATTCTGCAAATGTCCTTCTATTCTGCCCCAGATATCCCCAGAGGAACTCTCACCTCACTGATCTGGCTGAGTAGATGCCTTAAGGGAAAGAGCACAGCAGATCACTGAAATTATCTTACCCTGATGACTCTAGAAATGGAGATAGAGATCAAAAGAAGAAAATTGCTTACTTCAGTTTTGAAAGTATTTTTAAAGTGGAGTCTTTAAGGCCAGCCCCTGTTGGGAGAAGAAATACATCTAAGAACCAGAACTTAGGACATACCAGCTGAGCTATCCAAGATAAAGGAGGCAGTAGCAGGGAGTGGTATAGATAGAGGGATGCAAAACAGTGAATCAGACACTTCACTGAGCATGAAACCAGAGCAGTCCACTCCCTCAAGGCTAAGGCTGTAGATTTATGGGCAAAGTAGCTTAGATTTGAGGCCCATGGACTATGAAAGGCATGAACATTCTCTACACTCTGACGCACAAAAAGGGAGACATTCATACACATTCATACGCAAACAGTACAGATTATATGAATTGCTAAACCATCAGAATAATTTCAGAAATTCCAAATAATTCCTTTTAATGATTAGAGATAAACCAGGCCCCCTGTGGAGAACTTTGCCAGAGGAGTGTAAGAGGACTTCCAGCTAAATGAAACAGTATCTTCCCAAAGGTGTAGATCTGTGATTAATGGGTCATCCTTTTTCCCTTCCTTCTTCGGAGTTCATTTGCATGTGAATCCTTAATTCTATTGCAATGGATTATGTCATTCTGAATTATTTGCTGTCTTCTACCATACCATTATTTGTGGGTGGATCTGGAAGACCGATATATAAAATCTCATTTGTCAATTTGTCTTGGATTTTCTTGGCCTGGAAAGTTTTACAGACTTTATGAAAGAAAACATTATTGATGCATTAGAAATTTCATATGATTTTTCGCAGGGAATTTTTGCTAAATATCTCTAGCCTGTGGCATTTATCTAAGGATTTGTGGAGAATGTTCTTCAAAGGAAGATGAAGCCCTAGAAAGGAAAAAAAAAACCCAGAGAGTTGCCTTCATGGAGTCACTTCTCTTTTAGCGCTTTCACTCATGTATTAGATTTTACAAAGGATAACTTCTGTCACCAGGCCAGCATATTAACATAATTTAAATAGGAGAAGATAATTAAGCTGTCAAATAATTAAGCTGTCAAATCTGTGTGTGTGCTGTATGTGTGTAAAAGAGAGACAGAGACAGAGTCAGAGACAGAGACACAGAAAGAAGAGACATAAATGCAATAGCCATCAACACAGCAGCCATGACATGATTTTATGCGAGAGCTGCCTGCTCAGAAACAACAGTCTTGCTCAAGAAGATGCATCTTGATTGGTGATACCCCACCTTCTTTCTTCAAGCAGTACCCCCATCACCATAACTTTGATTTTGTGACATTCTCTGCCTCTCTTAGATGCGCCATATAGCATAGATTTATTTTCAAATATCAGTTATATGAAATGTCAATATCAATAAAGCTGTTATTTCAAACAAGAAAGTCAGAAGACAGTTAAACTCCCTTTACTTTAACATTCTTATTAGAATCTTGTGATAGCTTTTGTGGTAACTCAAAGCACCCCTGGTGTAAGTGATGGGAAATGAAGAGTGTCATAAAACCCAGGTTAGGCTGTCCCGGCATCAGGTATGACTGTTATGTATTTGGAACAACATTTTAGGCATCCCTAAAGCTTAATATGTTTTAAAGCCTGGTGGTTACTTGGCTCCTACAGAGAAGTAGAGAGACAGAATTTTTGGTTGTCTCCTTGTTAAACTTTTTATCTCTTTCCCTACACATGTCAATCCAGGAAATCTCAACTGATTGAGTTTCAAATAAGGCCAATTTTAATTATAGTAACTCATTGACTTAATACTTTCCATTACTGCATTGTATGGAATGTTGACTTTAAAAAAGAAGTTAGCTGAACGTAAAAGTGGTTGCAACCTTTGTTAAATGCATAACGTAATTGGCATTGCATCTAGCCCTCTTGCAGCGATATGGACCCCTGGTCCCTGGAGTACCATCACTCACCCCTGGGCTATACTGGCACCATTTTTTAATTTTTATGAAGGGTCAAATATTATACCATCTCAAGGAAGTAATAGTGTATATACCTTTTATAAATAGTAATTTATTGCCGAATGGTTGCTGTTGTATGATTGCCATCCCAAATCCCCACAAATGGAATTATTACATTCTACCTACATAAGAAACATGCATGCCCATATTTTTAGATTAAAAAAAAATCAAAAAAATCATAAAAGTATAGATAATTAAACCACTACCTTGTATTTAATTAATGATTTATACATTTACTTTTTTATTACCCCTTTGATCCTCACAATAAACCAGTATGGAAGATTATAAGACCCATTGAGTTTAAATGCTGTAGGTCACATATCTAATGATAAAATTAAAACTGGAACCCTCATCTCATAGCTTGTGGTAGTCAGTAGGTTGTTATAACTATTTTAGTGCTCTTTGCAGCCATATAGTAGAACTGTTCTTCCATACCCTTTGAAGTTAAGGGTGGCCTTATAACTTTCTTTGTCCATTGAAATGTGAGCACAAGTGACTCGTGTCATTTCTTTGTGGAAGCACTTAATTCCCAGTGCATAGTTCTAGCCTTTCATTTTTCTTCTGTAGTGATGTAAAAGCATGTTTCAAAATGGATCTTCCTTCAACTTGGGTCTTTCAGTGATAGACAGAGCCCCCATCCTACCAACCTGCATTGGACATGCAACCTAAATAAGAAATAAATCTTTGTTGTTTTAAACCAATGATATTTGGATAATTTTTGTCATTACGGTATAACCTAACCTATCCTGACTTATAGATAAACACTTTGCATAGGAACAACTAGTATATTCTCATTTAAGTATATAAATACTCATAGCTTCCTATCTGTAAACCTTCCTTCTCTGGGACTAGTACCATTTTTGCACAGCTACATTAGTAACATTTTGTGACCACTTTAAGAGTGAAGCATTTCAGATTTGGTAGGTATACTAAAAGGAATGTCAGTGGCCTATTCTCTTTCAGTGTAGTAGTGATAGACTAATCAGGGCTTGAAAGAATGTCATGAGTCCAGGGATTCTATCTCCCACTTTCAAGCAGGTGAGCACTTTATTTCTTAAGAGAAAGTACTCAGCTCACCTGCTTGAAAGGTGCTAAAGGAAGATATTTGATATGAAAGGGGAAGATTGTGAATTGAAGTAGAGGAGAATAACATGGCAGTGATCTCAATGCCATGCATTTGGAGATGGTTTTGCCCTGTTGAACTTAAGTTTACTTCAGATATGCAAGAGGAAAAGGGAAGAGAATGTACAGGAACTGGGGAGGGAAGATAGTTATCTTTAGCACCACTTTAGAACCCAAAATTTGTTCTGTCAAGATGGAAGTAAGTTTCTCTGAAAGTAATGGATCACTTTTGAGAGTGAAAATGTCAGATGTTATTAATACCACAGTATTAGAAAATCCTAAGAATCACCTCACAGCCATAATTCAAGCTTCAATGTGGCTTTCCTCTCATCATGTGCCCATTCTCTTTCCTTGATTGATCTTTCCAAATCATTCAAAAGCAAAAATGTAGAAGAGCCAATAGAATCTTAGAATAATAACGTTTATAGATGGCAGGAGCCTTGGAAATCACGTGGTTCAGCTCCCTCTCTTATAGATGAGGAAACTGAGATCCAGAAAGAAGAAGAGACTTGGCTCAGTCCATACACAACTGCCTATATTTCTTGGACACATACATATGACTATCAGAGTTTATACCATTTATAAAATCCTAAAGGTATCTCATAGCCAAGTTCCTAACTTATAAGTCTTTTTGGTAGCCTGAAACTTAAACTAGATCCTCTATATATTGATAAATGATGATGATGATGATGATGATGAGTCATTCCAATTTTTAATAGCTATAACATAAGAGGTTGGGCTGCTTTGACAAAGAAACATAAATACCTAGTGTCTTAATCAAGAATGAAACATGTATTTTTCCCTTCACATGTTAGTGGATATGTAAGTAGTCCAGGGCTGATACAATGAATCCATGTTTTGAAGGATCCAGGCTCCTTCTCTCTTGTGGCTCCACTGTCCTCTATTGCCTTCGTCTGCATAGTCAAAGATGATAATCTCTTACTATGGGTATAATGGGTGATAATAGCTTCATGTGTTACCCCTTCTTGTTAATTTATCATTTACTTGACTTATTCTTGAAGAACATTGCCTTAATTCAAATGGAATGTTGCCTGGAATAATTAACACATTAAGCTTCTCAGATATGTTTCTGTAAAAGGGGCACTGATGATAAGACATGTTTACTAATGCCTGGTAATTCGATGGTATGGTACGGGGGAGTCTCGGGGAAGCCCACAAGAACTAGCCCACAGATAACCACCAACTCTAATTTATGTGTAGTATTAAACCTTTGGTTTGCTCCTAATTTCTTCTCTTCTACTAAAGAGGAAATGATGAAAGCCCTCCTTAATGATCAGTCTCTAGGTCAGACTTCAACATCAGATTTTTTTAAAATTTTACCTCCATCAATAGAAATGAAGATGTTACAAGTATGTTCATTTTCACTTCTCTTTCAGTAACGATACTCAGTCTGTATGAATAATGATATAATAGTTCATAGGAGCATTTAGTGACATCAATTTTTTCCCTGACATGCCCAATATTTATTAGACTCTGAATTTCCCCCCTACTCTGGAAGCACAAACACCTAGAAACAGGGAGGAAATGATTTATAAGAAACTTTAGCATAAGGGAAAAAGAAACAGAGCTGCAAGGGTGGGTGAAAATGTCAAATCCAATGAAGCAAAGAATTCCTAGAAGACTGTTTATTTTCCAGGTGAAAGTATAGATTTATGGAATGTTTGAAAAAGCTTAAATCTATATTGTGGCCAGGAAGATAGTTCATGGATGGAAATTAATTACTATTTGGCCTTAGATCTTTTTGAGGGTGATGATGGCTTTTACGTATTGTCTTAAGTGCAGGTGTACCTTATTTTAAGTAAACCCAACTTTGAACAATTCTAACTGATGTAAAAATCAAGCTTAGTTCTTAGCTCTACAGAGGATTCAAGACAGAATTTCTTTACATGGCATGAGCCTCTAGTTGAGGAGTCAGCAAATGATGACCTGAGGGATAAATCTGACCAGCCGCTGTTTTTATAAATAAACTTTTATTTGAATACAGTCATGCCCATTCATTTAGTTTATGGATTATTTTTGGCTGTTTTTGCACTACAATGGCAAAGTTGTTACAACAGATGCTGTGTGATCTGCAAATTATAAATTATTTACTATTTAGCCCTTTACAGAGAAAGTTCGCTGACCTCTACTGCAGTGCATTAAAATGATATTCAAATTACATTAATTTGATTTATTTGGGGGGAATTCACCGTTTTAATATGGTTGAAGAAACGTTTATATGTGTAGAAGTGGTAGAGGTGAATTTAGTGGGGTGGAGAGAGGCTGTATCATGAAGAGTTTTGTACATTTAGCTAAGGAGTTTATCCTGAAAGTAGTAGGAAACCATGAAAGGTTTTTAATTCAGTGGGCTGACATGATTCACTCTGATGTCAATGTGGCAGATGGATTGGACAGAGATCAATTAGGAAAGTATTATATTGTTATCCAGGAAAGAAATGATGAATGTTTGAATTTAGGTGGTAAGGACGAAGTAAGATCGAAGTTGAAGGAGACTCACGCTAATGTTACTAAGAAGGCAGAAGCAACACGACTTTGTGAACGGGTAAATGGATGTTAACAGTAATGGAAAGGGAGTAGTATGGGACGAGTTGCAGATTTGTGACTTAGAAAATCACATGAGTACCATTCTCAGAAATCGGGAACGTAGGAAAAGGAGGGAATTTTTAGGGAAACAAGATAAACTTTGTTTATAAAAACAGTGGCTGGTTAGTTTTGTACATGTTGAATATGACATGCTTAGGAGATCTTCCAGGTAGAAATATTCTTTTTTTAAAATTTCAAAATATTAAGGGGGAACAAATGTTTTTGTTACATGGATACCTTGTATAATGCTTAAGTCAGTGCTTTTAGTATACCCATCATCAAAATAGTGTTCATTGTACCCAGTAGGTAAGTTTTCACCCTTTACCTCACCTTCCACCCTCCCCCTTCTTGGTTTCCAATGTCTTTTACATCCCTTTATGCCTGTGTCTGCCATCATTTAGCTCCCAATTATTAGTGAGTACATGTGGTGTTTGTTTTTCCATTCCTGAGATACTTCACTTAACAGGCCAGGTAGAAATATTCTTTAGCAAGTAGAGTACTGAAGACTGAAACAAAATTAAGAGTTCTGAGATAAAGATATAGACTTGAAAGTCATTATATATAACTAGCAATTTAGGCCATGGCTTGGACTAAATCATTCAGAAGAACTCTATAGAGTAAGAACAGTTGAAGGCCAAGGATGAGCACGGGAGGAACACCAGTATTTAAACAATTGGAGGGGAGGCCAATGAAGAAGAATGGGAAAACCATGTAGAACATTGAAAAGGAACTGCCAATGGGTAAGGAGTATCATGAAAGCCAAGAGAAAATAAAATTGTAACAGGGAATGTCAAATGTCTAAGAGAGGTCAAATAATAAAGTAATAACATGGCAAAAGATTATTCATTGGGTTTGTAAATACGGAGTTCACTTGTGACCTTAGAGAAGGCAGTGACTAGGTAGGAAGGTAAAGGAAACAGTGCATATAAGCTAATCTTTTAAGTAATATTTCTGTGAAAGGATAAAGAAGGCAATATCTAGAGGGAGTCTTAAATCTTTCTTGAAGTTGGGAAAGAGTTGCTTGTGTTTATTCTGAGAGGAGGGAGCCTGCAGGAGAGGGATAAGATACAAGAGAAAACCCATGGGAGCTGCAGGCTATGAAGACAAGCAAGCTCTGTACAGGACTGTCCCATCTTCTAGTCTCTCAGGTCACTATCAGCCAGGATAATCCAAAAACAGCTGGCATTTAGACTTTGGACGATAATCACATGTCTGAGAATATGATTCACAGCTCAATGACACTAGCTTTCCCAGAACTGTCTTTTCTTTAGTAGGATCAACTAAGAGGAACATGTTTTAATGTTCTTTTCCATCAGGCAGAAATCACCGTGAGGTCCAGAGGGGAGCTAGATACAAAGTGGGAGTGTGAAGTGTTGAATGGTCCCTTTGAATGCGCAATCAGCTCTATGTTAGTGCTGTGTTTAGAGAAGGAAAACAGTAGTGTTAAGTATACTTGGGAGAAACCTGAGCTCTTTTTTCTCTATGGCAGATGGCATGATTTTATAAGACTGCATCATTGCAGTGTACATTGCTAGATGTGTCATGGGAAAAAGAAGCATTCTATACAACATGCTAATGGGTACAATTTATTAAAACTTTCCCTGACTTTTAAAGACACTAACCATATCACCCATTAGCACAAAGTTAGAATTAAAGATATGGAAGTAGGTAAGGAATCAGTCTGGCAATACTAAGTCTTCTGAATATATATGCCAAACTTTTAGTAGGTCAGTAGGTCAGTAGTATACCGTGTTCTCAAGATACCGTGTTCTCACACAGATTCCGGTAGTAGTTACTTTGGAGGTATTCAGAAGGCTTGGCCCAGTCACTTTCTTTGAGGAATTATATTCTGTTAAGGATCTAAGGTGTAGTTATGTGAAAGAACACTTATGCGCAACACCTACATGACCTAACTACCTGGTCAGTGTTAGAGTTAATGGGAAAGACTGCAGAAATGATGCCGAAGTGGCAGATGGCATGAGAGTATGGCAGAGAGTAATACAAACCAGTTATATGATTAGAGAAGGCAACTGGCAGAAATTCATTTCTTCAACAAAATCGAATCAAATATCTACTATGGGCAGAGCATTTCATTGATAATGGAACTGAAGACTGAAAAATCACATCGTTTTAGATGGGCCTGTATGATATTAGCAGAAAGTTACTCCTGGAAGTAGTCACCACTAAAAAGGCTATCTAAAACCTACTTTAATATTCTCATTGAATATTGCTTGATAGAGCAATTTGTGAAAAGGTCAAGCCAGAGAATTTCTTCCCCAGTGGCTCTAAAGTCACATCTTTGCCCTCATGCTAAATTCTAATGGCACTAACACAGTAAGACATGATTTACCAAAATCTGCGTATGTTCTATCACCTCAACGAGGTTGTAGTTGTATCACAGACAGTCTAGCTCTTCAGCTTTCCTTTTCCTCCCATATAATAGGTACTCAGTAACACTGTTGTGATTGATTTGACTGAAAGTCTTAGTTTTTAAAAAAATATTAGATATCGCTCTCATCAGCCAAAATTAAGGGCACATTTTCCAGACTATACTAATCCATGAGAAAGCATGTACCAAATCTTACTACAACACCCCCACCCAGAATCCTGTATTGGAGAAGTTTAAAGTGCCAGAATATATAGTTTCCCCTCTTACTGACCACACTCCTCCACTTCCCCCACCCCAAACCCCATCTCTTTTCCATTCTGTGGTAGGACCCAGGACACAGTTTAAAAATGTGGTTTCCATTGCTCTGAAGTTATGTGAGCCTTGAAGAGTTCAAGATGTTCCCAGTTGTAGGAAAATTTTCACTTTCTTTGTACAATGCATACTTTATAATTATTTGTAATAGCAGAAAGGCTGTAAATTCTTTTGACCAGCTTCCATGCACATGCTTATAGATCAACAAATATATGTGATTGTCTGACACTGGGGGTAGCTTGTGAAACAAACTATAGCTTCTGAGGGAGGGGTCACTTACCATGTTCAAGGTTAAGTGATATGTCAAACATAGAGGTCGTACAAGACAAAGACCATGCCTGCTGGGCTTGGTTGAGTATTTTAATATTTACATTTGACATTTTTTCCTACAAGTACCTTTAATTATGCTTTAAATCACTCTAAATCACAGAGACTAATACTTTTTTGAAGAAATGCAGCCTGCCTGAATGGGATTAGAATATTTTCATTTTTAGTTTTTACCTCCTGAAATTCCAAATAGTAAAGGTAAGGAGACAGAAAAGCCAAGAAAATCCTGATGCAAGTGATATTGGAGCTCAGCATGGGGTGAGATGCTTTCAAAACTGTTGGCACCTTAGCCGGGCGCGGTGGCTCACGCCTGTAATCCTAGCACTCTGGGAGGCCGAGGTGGGCGGATCGTTCTGAGCTCAGGAGTTCGTGACCAGCCTGAGCAAGAGCGAGACCCCATCTCTACCAAAAATAGAAAGAAAATTAATTGGACAGCTAAAAATATATATATAGAAAAAATCAGCCGGGCATGGTGGCGCATGCCTGTG
>RJWJ010031435.1:0-19221 GCA_004363605.1 Indri indri
TCAGAAACTCCAGGGGTGAGGCCTAACAATGTGTTTTAACAAGCCCACCATAGGATTCTGATACATGTTAAAACTTGAAAACTACTTTCAAGGGAATATTCAACAGATATTTATGGATAGATATAGGTCATCTGACCAATAGCTCCACCAAATACACAAATCAGAGATTATGGGCCTTAATTGAAGCGAAAAAGAAAAGCATGAAAAGAGTTCATTCATCCATTTATCCAACAAATATTTTTAAGCACCTACTATGCATTAAGCATTGTGCTAGATACTGAAGATTCAATAAGGAAATGAGACAAGGGTCCTTGCCTTCACAAACCTAATTATCAAAGTGGGTTGGATGGCCAAGGAAAGTTCTAGCATGCATTGTGTTTAAACTCTTGAAGAGCAAGAGCAATGGAACAATGAGAATATAAATACATTCTTGTCAGGATAGAGGAGACAAAAGTGGAAGGAGAGAAGTGGACAGAGATGGTCCTTTCAACTTGGTCCTGCCGAGTCTCCTCCACAGACGGCTGTAAGAACAGAGGTAGATTCCAGATGGAAGAAATGCCCATGTTCTACACAGTTCTCATTATCCATGTTATTTCTCTAAATTATATGCATCTTTTCCCTTTTGTAGGCAACATAGTCATGGCTTCCTTGAATTCCCGAAGTGTGCCCTAAGGACTTGCAGTTCTATGTTAACGTGATACATAAAATAGAGTCACCTTGACTTCACATTTATTTGGCTTATGTAAGCTCCAACCTTTTACTGCAGTGCAACAGAAATGCCAGACCCATTTTGTCTAAGCACGTAAACAAACACTCGGATTCTAAATAATATATTGGGGGCTCTGGTGACTGTGAGAGCTCGACAAACTGCAGGGAGTCAGGAATTAAGCTACTGATCCAAGCTCTGGTATGAAGGGACACACCAGGCTCTGGCTCTACTTCTCTTCCCAAGAAAACTGCTCATTGCAGTAAAAGTTTTGGAAAGAACTCTAGAACTTTTCCTTCCACTGGCAATAAGCCAAGGAAGCTATCTAAAGAAGAGGTTTGCTGAGCTCACGTTCCCACCAAGTCCTATAGTTTTGAATAAACTCTTTATAATCCCTTCTTCTAATCTAGAAGAAATAAAGCAAAAAAAAAAAAAGGAGGGTAGTTAGGCTGCCTCTAGTTTTCTATCCCTCTAGAGTAGGGTTTCTCAACCTCTGCACTCTTGACATTTCAGGCTGGATAATAATTTGTGATGGGACTATCCCATGCATTGTAAGCATCCCTGGCCTCCACCCACTAAATGCCAGTAACTCTTCCCCCAATTGTGACAACCAAAAATGTACCTAGATTTCACCAACATCCCCTGGGAGAGCAGCAGTGGAAATCTCCTCAAGTTGAGAACCACTGCTCTGGAAATAATGACAATTAGAGATCCTGGAAATTAACCCCTGGAAACCACATGGATTATATTTTCCAAGCCCGATGGGTCAAATCAGTCTAAATGCAGAAGATACCACTCCAGGGTTCACATAAATAATTTGGGTAGTTAACTCCCTCCCACCTCTGATAAACCCTTAACTGCCTCCATTGACTTCAAACAAGCCAACATTACGAGAACGATATTGTCAATCTCTAAAGGTGAATTCCTGAGAGCCAACAGTTAGGGGGCTGAACATCAAGTTTTGATGTTTACTCCTTACAAATGTATGGCACTTCATATTTCACACATCTGTCACTTTGAGTTCAGTTTAACATTCGTTGCTTATGTTCTATGTACCAGGGGCCTTTAATCTTCATACCATACGAATTAGTTTCCTGTGGCTGCTATAACAAATTTCCACAAACTTGGTGGCTTAAAACAGCAGAAATTATTCTCTCACAGTTCTGACAGTCAGAAATTCAAAATCAGTCTCACTGGGCCAAAATCAAAGTGTCATCAGGGCCACACTGCCTTGAGAAGCTGTAGGGGAGAATCCTTTCCTTCCCTTTTCCAGCTTCCTATGGCTGTCAGCATTCCTTTCTCTTGTGACATCATTCCAATCTCTGCCTCCATAGTAACATTACATGTTCTTCTGTGTGTCATCAAACCTCCCTCTGCCTTCCTCTTATTAGGACACATGTGATTGCATTTATGGCATACCAGATAATCCAGAATAATCTTCCCATCTCAAAATCCTTAATTTGGTTACACCTGCAAAGACTTACCTCTTTTTGTATATAAGCTAACATTTACAGGTTCCAGGGACATGGATATTTGGGCAGAGGGCTATTACCAGCCTATCATATCAGCATTGTGAAGCAGGTAAAGCAAATATTATTATTTTCATTGTATAGATGAGGAAATAGTAGCTCAAGGAAGTTAAATGACTTATAAGAGGTTATATACTGAGAGACTGGCAGAAATGGGGAAAGAATCCAGGGCTTATGGCTCCTCTTTTGAATTAACCATGGCCCAGAAAGATAGATACCTATTCCCTCTTCCTCCAGGAAACATAGTTAAAAGGCACTGTGGAGTTAGTATAATCAAGAGGAATTAGAAGATTGAGTTTTTAGGCTAGGGAAGATTCTGGAAAGCCTCATATCATGCTGAGGGGCTTAGGGGTGGGAAACCACATAGAATTTCCCAAGACATCATAATAGCACCAAGAAAATGAAAGGAGACTTAAATGATATGAGAAGAAAGCAAACTGTAGTTTTTAATATTCATCGAGTCCATGACAGCATGCTGCTTCACCTGCTATTCAGCATTTCACATTGGCAACACTGAGTAGGCATATGCTATGTACAATTTTACAAAGCTCTTTCACAAAATAGTCTCTAGTTGGATTCTCACAACATCTTTGTATGGAAGGGCATTCATTATCATCTTTCTATTTTATAGGTGAGGAAACTGAGGTTTGGGGAGTTAAGACATTTTCCCAAGCTGGAATAAAATCCAAACCTTCTTCCTTTTAATGATAATTTTCTCTTCTAATTGTTGTCTCTCATTTAAGAATGTCATATACAGGTGTCTCATAAAGTTATGACCTATAGCTACTGAGATGTCAGTATAGATGCCAAATGGTACTTTATATGTTTAATTATATAGTTCAACCCTCAAGAGACTCAAATACCCTTTCTGGCACTTTTCATGTAATTCGGATACACGAACAACAGGTGGCAGTAAGTTCCTTGGGTAAGTGGTTTGAATGACCAAATTTAAACTAAGTCTAACTCACATTAGACTATGACAAAAATTGTGGATTTCCAGGACTTTACACTTGTATAAAGAGTATTAAACTTTGTTACTTTAAATAATATATTCAGATGTGTTTGAAGTTCAGGCACATAAAATCATTTCAAGAAAATAAAAATATATAATTTGTTGTAATTCAAAATAATCTCTGTTAACTGTAGTTTAACTAAAGCTTGATCTCATCCTCGGACTATAATTGGAATGCTCCTTTCTACTTCACTCTAAATATTTTTAAATCAAATTCCTTCCTGACACATGGTTTCAAAATTTCTATTCGACTTACCAACAAAAGAGCTCTTTTTCTCAAGTGGAAAAAAGCTTTTATTCCTCACCAGTTTCTCTCTAAGCTTTCAGGGGAAAGACTTCAAGAATGAGAAAAGAGTAGGCAAGACCATTTCTCCTTTTGAGTTTCCTATCTCTAGCTTTTCTGCCTCATCTCAACAGAGAGCACAGAGTCCTATAACTTCTTTTTTGCTATTAGAATGAGGTAAGTTTTCATTCCAGGTTCTAAACAGATAGAAACATCCCTCCTTCTAATAGGGATTTCCAAAGGTAGCTGCTGGCTTAGTGTAACCTGAAATTTACATGTGATGAATTTCCCTAGCAAATCCCTAAAGACCTGCAACATCCACAGAGTGCCTTCTGCCACAGATGGGCTCCTTTGTTTCTGAGCTAAGAGATACAAACCTAAGCTCACACCAAAAGAGCAAATCAAAGAACCCACATATTTAAGCACTTTTTATACAAAGATGTTCAATTGTTATATTGCAGATACACTGGCATATTATAGTAAACAATGTCCACATTGTCAGTCAACTTTAAAGGTGAGACTATCTAGGTTTGGCACAGTGCTCAGGACTGTAAGAACGCAGGAGAAATGTAAACCACAGTTCCTTCCTCAAGAGGTTTATAATCCAGTTGAGGAGATGAGATTCTTAAGTGAAACATTTCTATGTTAGTATAATATGCGCACAAGTACATATTCAAAAGAGTAATTACAGATACTATGAAGTACCGTGGATTATATTAATAGTAAGACAGGAAAGTTTCATGGAGGAGAACTTACAGGGAGAATAGATTTTATGTAAGCATAGTTCAAGAGGCAAGAATAGTTCAGGAGGAGAGAATAAGGCTCACAAAGGCAGAGAGGTGAGAACGAACCTGGTAGGATTGCAGGTCAGATAGAGACTTGCCTGGAAGGAAGCAGAAATTAGAGTGGAGAAATATAGCCAAGTTATATTATGGATTGTCTTAAAGGCAGAGGGTTTGGAAAAGATCATCAGCTTGTGATAGTCTTCATCTGCCCCTGTATGGAGACTGGGCTCTAATAGTTAAAAATGAAGACATGAGCCACAGAAGGTCTGTAATTAGGAGTAGGGGCAGAAGAGAAGTTGGGTGTGGGGAACTGAAGAGGGCCAATCCATGAGACAAGAAGAAAAGGAAGGAAGCATGACCTTGAGGAAGTAAGCCAAGGAGAAGGAGCAGAAAGCCATTAGCACTAATAGAAACCCGGAAATAGTTGAAAAGGGGTGATAGGTTCTGTTTGGCATGGTGAGTCTTGAAGGATAATAGTACATGTACAGAAGAGACCACAGAAGATACAGCCCCAGATAGACGAAAAGAGTTAAAGTAAAAGACATCCTTGCCTCTTGGAGCAACTGAACACAGCCCATCAATAATATCAGTGTCCCCAGGTCCAATGTGGCACTTTTATTTTTCCTGCAAATGTTCAGCACCATTTATCTTCCCTTCTCATGGATCCTGCATTTAATGACTGTCGCATTGCTCGGGAAACTTGATTGCAGCACTGTTATTTCATGGACACCAGTCAGAAGGCTTATACCAAAGTCCTTGCAGAAGACAATTTTCAGATAAAATATGCACTTGTCATATCGGCAGCAAGCATCTGTCAGCTTCATGACAGTTTGCATATAGAGAATTAGTTTCTAATCCTTAACACTCCACCTTCCCCATGCTGCTCCTCCTGAGTGGATTGAGACATGAAAATTAAGCTTAGTTTATTTCATTTGCATTTGAGTAGTCACCCTCCTGCCCATAAAGTAACAGATAAAACAAAAAAAAAATATTTTCCAGATTGACCAGCTTACCTAAGACCATTGAGAACAAGAGAGAAAGAGAGAGAGAGAATCAAGGTATAAAATGCCTTTCAGCAATAAGAAGAGCCATGCTCATAAAACATGTTGATTTCTTTCCCACTACAGAGTTATATGCAGTATAACCTGTAAAAAAATAGATCAGAGATTTCTGTCATTTTCAAGGCACTGGTCTGGAAATCAGCAAACAAAAGCTCAGCAAGATATCCTAAGTCCTCTTTACCAGCTGAGGCAGTCAGTTGTAAATGAAAAATTAAAGAGATGGGATCTTCAAGGTCATCAGAGAACCTATGTCAGCTCCTTTCCCTGGGTTGTCAGTAGAATATAGCGGTTTTAAGAGTGTGGACTGGAAAATTTGACTGCCAGGATTCAAATCTTAGGTCTGCCAACTATTAGCTGTGTGACCTTGAGCAACTTATTTCAGCTCTCTGAGCCTCAGTCTTCTCCTCTGTAAGATGGAGATAATAATATTTAGCTTACAAAAAGGATTCAATGAGTCAATGTATTTAAAACACATAACAGCATCTGACATACTGTAAGTGTTCCATAGATGTTACGATTATAATTTCAATTTCTTTCCAGCCATATGGCTCTCTGTCCTCCGTTTGATAGATATTAGCAGGTAACTATCATTCTAATGCTTACAATTATTAACAACTTCTATTTATACAAAATATATTCACTTATACCCTTGTGCCAAATGTAACAGATGCTGTCATACCAACACTTCTTCACCCTTTACCACTTCAGTGCGTGGCATCCCAACTTCCTACTGCCAGCACCTGCATTTCTTTCCCTGAGGACTTTCCCTGGGTGCCAAAGCCAGGTTTGCCAACCCATGTGGCGGGTGGACATGCTGAGGAATTAATGGCCCTAACCAAAGACTGATAGGAGTTGGTGTACCCTCACCCCTCAGGTCGGGTAACTCTGAAGCAAACATCTTATTTTGCCTTAGAGACTTTCCCCTTAAGGCTTACACCCCAGCCACTCTCTGTAGTAATGAGTTAGATAATTCTCTCTTTAATATCTGCCTACTTCCCTCCTTGTTTCACTGCCCCATTCTTCTGCCAGTATTTCCTTCAACTCTCAAACTACATACACTTTAATCCTTGTCTCAGGGTCTATTTCTAGGAGAGCCCAAACTAAGATCTTCTCACAAACCTGTGAGCTATGTAAGGGTAGACATCATAATTTTATAGTAAAACTGAGTTGTGGGTCATGTGGGTAGTTAATGGAAGAGCTCTCTTGACCACTTAAGTTCTTTTTCTGTTAACCAGAGTATGTATCATAGGTTTTTCCAGCTCACACAGAATAATAAAGTCAGTAATTCCCTATTATCCTCCTCCTCATGGCATATCAGTTGGTCTCTTAAGTCTGTCTGGATCAAGCAGGGAAGGGTCAGACTCCAGCTGATTCATGTCCTTGAACTTCCCCTTGTGTAACATGCATATTCATCAGTTTGTTAAGTGTATAATCTTAACTAGCCATCTACCTAATGAATACTGAGTTATCTGTCAGGGTCCAGAAATGGATTGGTCTAGATCTGTAGTCCCCAACCCCCAGGCTGCAGACCAGTACTTGGTCCTTGGCCTGTTAGGAACCAGCCCGCACAGCAGGAGGTGAATGGTGGCCCAGTGAGTGAAGCTTCATCTGTATTTACAGCAATTCCCCATCACTCGCATCACCGCGTAAGCTCCGCCTCCTGTCAGATCAGCTGCAGCATTACATTGTCCTTGGAGTACAAACCCTCCTGTAAACCGTGCATGCGAGGGATCTAGGTTGTGCGCTTCTTATGAGAATCCAATGCCTGATGATCTGAGGTGGAGCTGAGATGGTGATGCTAGCACTGGGGAGTGGCTGGAAATACAGGTTATCATTAGTAGAAAGGTTTGACTGCACAATAAATGTAATATGCTTGAATCATCCCGAAACCATCCCCCCAACCCCCAGTCTGTGGAAAAATTGTCTTCCATGAAACTGGTCCCTGGTGCCAAAAAGGTTGGGAACCACTGGCCTAGATCATCAAGAGTCTAGCTTATAGAGAAGTTCTCAATTAGCTGAAACTGATATTTAAAAAAAAAAAACTTAGTATAGTGGTGACACTAAACACGAATTAAGTTTCCTTTTATGATTTAGTCTCAGGGTCATGTGTGTACACATCAATTCTCACTAGACTGAAAGACCTACAAAAGAGCTGTGCACTAATGGATTCTTGATTGATAACTACTGGGTAATAAGAATTTATTTATGTGATGCATCACCTTTTCAGGGCCTTCTCTATGTTCCAAATCTCCCATCCAAAAAGGAGGTACCCCATAACCCTGGGTACCATAAATGAAAGGCTAGTTAAATTAAGCATCTGTTAGATGTAGAGTACGAGAAGATTCTGTCCATTGAGGCCTCTTATTTGGAGAGCCTCCTTAATTAATGGCCATCTGGTCCCCCATAAAGGACTGTAATTAGGGAAGCAATGTAGGAGCAGATATATCAATAGAGAACTCGTGTGTGCTTGCCTTCCCTCCAAGATATTCAGTACTCAGGTGAATGCCAAGGTCACATTGGGCTATTTGTATTCTTCATAAAAAATGATTTGGACCCAGAAGTAGGGATAAAATAATCACTGATTGAATTAAGTGGCAGACGCAGAACTTGCTAACATCTGAATACCGCTCACTGAATCTGTGAATCTGATTCAGCACAGATCTGCTGTTTTCATTGTCCCTGTTTTTTCCAGTTGATTTTAGCCTCTGCATAACAGTAATAGAGGTTCCCTGCAGCTTCAGGATAGATAAAAGAACTGAACAAAACCTTTAGGTTTGTCAAACGATCTGCACATGTGTTTTTCACTACAAACGTGAGGGGAAACTTCTAACATAGTTATTCCTGAGGATAATAATCAAAGAAAGATGTGTTCTTCACCCGAGCTCCCAGAGACCATCCGCTGAGTTAGAGATTGTATTGGTTGAAATGTTCAAACCGAGGGATGTGACCAAACCATACACTTCTTGATACACATGCAAAACAATAAAAAACAAAAGGAACTGCACTTTACCCCTTGCTGGCTACCTTATCTCCCCCATCTGCAAGACCTCTAAGTGAAAGCCTTAAGAGTCCTGGGCATTAGGCACAGGATGCTCTTGAGTTTGGAAACTAGGATTGCAAGAAAGGAGTACAACCCACTGATGTTTAAATTGTAGCCCTTAGCTATGGTTTTAATATATTTCTCAGAAAAAGGTGAAATAATAAGAGTATAATTTTAGAACAGTGGAGGGCAACATGAAGCACATTGTCAACTACATTCTGGCTTTATAGTAACTCGAATGTTACTATACAAAGTGACCTTTAACCTTACCCAACCTCACCTTACAACATCATCAGTGGACTTATCTGCAACATACCTAAGAACCAGGGGCTATGCAAAGAGGGTATCTGAGCACCAAGTCCGTGCATTTCAACTCATGTGCTTCCTTCAAGGCGAGGCCCTAAAGGACATGATTCGGAATCTGTACACTTACATTTTATGCATAATTCTAACCAAGTTTGCATGTTTTGTTTCCAATCTAACCAAAGATTAGAGACATCATTTTGAAAGCTAGACAGTGGATGTTAAAACAAAGATAACAGAACAATTATAGCAAGATGGGAGAGATAAAAACTAGGGAAAAGCTAACAAAATAACTCTCTGTAGTCTGAGAACATTTAGTGTTGGAGAGGACATTCTTATAGTCTGTTATAGGCCCTGGGGACATCACTGGATACAGCACACCGAGAAGCTGAAAATCATAGCATGGACCCTGAGTCATCAAGAAGAGATGAAATTATATTCCATATATTCTGCCTAAGAAGGCAAGGAAGTGTGTAATACATGTTAGAAAACATTCTAACCAAAGTGGTTGAATTAAAAATCATTGAAGTGCAAAGAGATAAATTTATACTCCAGAAAACTCTGCTATCCAGAAAGATTCCTTTCTCAGGAGCTCCATCTATTGCTGAGGTTTCACTCATCATTCTGACCTCATCCTTTACAGCTTTGGTCACCTCTTGGTGGAAGAAGATGATGATTGTGCATCTGATACTCCCATTTGCAGTGGAAAAACACATGTACATGGTTTTGCCAAGTTTTTCAATTCTTGGAAAAAGGGGGGATCTCTATTTTTAATTGCATATTTTGTTCGCTTCTAGGGGGTCATAAAGTGTCCTCATTCTTATATTATAAGTGAGTTTCCAGTAAAAAATCTAATGCAAATTTAGACACCTCCAAAAGTGAAGGAAAATTACCCACAATGCATCTTTGCACTAGAACGTTGGTCCAATTAGATTACATGGCAATTAGTGTGATTTCTCATCTGCACACTCAGCACTTAGTTTCCATTCCACCTGCAGCAACTGCAGCTTTGACAATTTGGCTGACAAGTCCATAACCTACATTTTTTGAAAATGCTAAAGAAACAGAAGCTACCTATGTTTGTAAGGTATAGTTCAGAAACTTTAGAAAGGGTAAGAATAATGAACCCAGAGCACAGGAAAAGATAATTAAGACAAAGAGAAAATTATATGGCTTAGTTCTAAGAGTTACTGTAAAAGTTTAAAAAGTACATTTAAGGAAGGGCAATGCTGCAAGAATTATTTAGGGGGATAAAGATCAGATCAAGATGACAAAAGAAAATTGTCATAAATTTCCCAATAAGTGAAAAGGTCAGATTCCAGAGAAAGTAACCAGTGTAAGCCAGATAGAGCAAATATGATTAACTCTTTCTGTCCATTCTTTAGTGGCAGTGGTGGGTGTGGGGTTAAAGAAGCAGAAGGAGTAAACTTTGAATGGATCTGGGTTTGTTAGTGTTAAAGAGTCCAGACTAGGAAAGGAAGGTGAACTGAAAAAAGGGATAAGTATAGACTGAGAGAAGACCCATTAGGTAAACCTAGATATCAAGGGATTTACCTAAGATGGTGGGAATGTAATAATATTTCAGAGCTGTGCTTAGCAAGGAAGTATATCTCCCATTGCACAAAGGATGTTTACAATTGATGGAGAAAGAAGGAAGAAAGAACAACCCAAGGAGACAAAAAATGCATCAGTGAAAGCCACCTTTGGAGACACATTTTGAGAGAAGACTGCAAATTTGTCACCAGACTTTGAAACATTGCTTGACTTCCCTTCCCATTGCCTTAATTATTAACAAATCTTTCCCACCACCCATCAACACTCAAATGCCCATGAGTGACCTGTAGGTCTAAGTCTACGCAAGGATTTCTGTGTAGGGAAGACATATGGAGACCAGGGTTCCTTTTAAGGGTATCTGTGGAGAGAAAGGTCTATGGTGGGCAGAAGTGATAGCCTTCTAAAGCCAAGCCTTCCAGAACAAGCCCTGAATTCAGTGGCCCAGATAAAACTTTGATGGTGAGAGTGACATTAGCAAAATAGCAGAATAGACAGCTCCAAACTCCCATCCCTCCATAGAAACATTGGAAAACAAGAAGAAACTGTCACAACCAACTTTGTTAAAACTCTGGAAAATAGAGGGTTATAGAAACCAAGCAAATGCTGAATTAAGAAAAAGGCAACTTCCACACAGTAGGAAAGTTTTGTGGTATTTATTTCTGCTCTTGCCCCACCTCTTCACCAGTTCAGCAGTGGTCTCAAAGGTGGCAACCCATGATCCCCTTGCATGGGACCCTGGTCCCTGATTCCACAGGGAGCAGAGCAGACCTTATCAAAGAATTTTTGTGTTTGGCTGTTCTAACTTTTCTAGGAGTTACCCAAAGGACTGATGTAAGGCACACATCTCCATTTCACTTGAGTCAAAAATCACTCAGGGTATAAAAGTAGTGGACATTGCTCAAAAACATTGTAAGGCAAATTAAAATCCCTCACCCTCCTGGGGACAAAAGATTATGGTTGAGGCAAATAATATACCACCTAAAGCTCAGAAGGAAAATCTAAAGATAGGATTTCTTTGAGAAAGTAGGATATTCAAAATGACCCGTATATACTGGGGAATTTAGAAAGCCATGTGCATGCCCAGGGTAGGACGCTGGTTCAGAAAAGACCTAAAAGGACCCTAAGCATTTGCCCTTGGCTGCCCTCTGAGCTCAGTGCAAGCAAGAAGTGAAGGTTAGGGTAGAGTTATAAACAGACTAGCTAAGTGCTAAAGGAATATTCCAGCACAGAACAGAGCCAATCAGATAGATAGATACATAGATAGATACATAAATATGCATATAGATATATCTTGGTGTTCAAGGAAATCTCTGTCAAAACACTAGCTAACACAAGATAAAGGAACAGAGACTTCACTGACCACATGTGACAAAGAATAAAGTCTTTACAAAAATACTTTGGAGGCCGGGCGCGGTGGCTCATGCCTGTAATCCTAGCACTTTGGGAGGCCGAGGCGGGTGGATCACTTAAGGTCAGGAGTTCGAGACCAGCCTGAGCAAGAGTGAGACCCCGTCTCTACTAAAAAATAGAAAGAAATTATCTGGACAACTAAAAATATATAGGAAAAAATTAGCCAGGCATAGTGGTGCATGCCTGTAGTCCCAGCTACTCGGGAGGCTGAGGCAGAAGGATCGCTTAAGCCCTGGAGTTTGAGGTTGCTGTGAGCTAGGCTGATGCCACGGCACTCTAGCCCGGGCAACGGAGTGAGACTCTGTCTCAAAAAAAAAAAAAAAAAAAAAAAAAAAAAAAAAAAAAAAAAAGAATGTAAAATGGTGCAGCTGCTATGGAAAACAGTTTGACAGTTCCTTAAAAGGTTAAACATAGTTACCATATGATCCAGCAGTTCCACTCGTAGGTATACACTTAAGTGAATTGAAAACGTATGTCCAAACAAAAACTTATACATGGATGTTTACAGCAGTATTATTCATAATAGCCAAAAATGGAAACCCAAATTTCTGTCAACTGATGAATGGATAAATAAATTGTAGTTTAACTATACATAGGGTGCCCTGCTCTGAACTTCTCCCTCCATCCTATCCATCAATCAAAACTTACTTGTATTGGCAGGATGTGGTGGTTTATACCTGTAATCCTAGCACTCTGGGAGGCCGACGCAAGAGGATTGCTTGAGGCCAGGAGTTTGAGACCAGCCTGAGCAAGACCGAGACCCCATCACTGAAAAAAAGTAGAAAAATCAGCCAGGAGTGGTGGCGTGCACCTGTAGTCCCAGCTACTCGGGAGGCTGAGGCAGAAGGATCGCTTGAGCCCAGGAGTTAGAGGTTGCTGTGAGCTAGGCTGACGCCATGGCACTCTAGGCGGGCAACAGAGCAAGACTCTGTCTCAAAAAAAAAATAGTTTGGAAAAGTCATTAAACAAATGGATGACTATAGTCTTCCACAATCAAAAACAGCAAACCCTGGAGAAAGGGGAAAATCTGATATACAGAGTTACCACATTATAAAATTCAAATGTCCAGTTTTCAACAAAAATTCACAAAGCATACAAAGAAATAGGAAAGTATGGCCCATTCACATGCAAAAAAATAGAAACGGCCTCTGAGGAAGTCCATTGTTAAGAGAGAAATTTATATCTGTAAGCTCCTACATTTAAAAAAGGAAAAATCTCAAATAAACAGCATAACTTTACATATTAACTAAAGTAGAAAAAGAAGAACAAAGTAAACACAAAGCTAGGAGAAGGAAGGATATAATAATCATTAAACAGAGATAAATAAAATTGAGAACAGAAAAATAATACACTCAATGAAACCCAAAGTTGGTTCTTTAATAAGATCAACAATATTGACAAACCTTTAATTAGACTGACAAAGAAAAACTGAAATAAGATGCAAATAACTAAAATCAGAAATGAAAGTGGGGCCATTACTACCAACCTTATAGAGAATAACAAGGGTATAATGGCTACAACCATAAAACTCTTATAAGAAAACATAGGGGTAAATCTTCATTTCACAATGTATTCTTAGATGTGACACCAAAGCATAAACAGCAAAAGAAAGAAATAAATAATTTAGACTTCATCGAAATTAAAACCTTTTGTGCGTCAAAGTATAGTATCAAGAAAGTAAAAAGACAGCCTATAGAATGGAGGAAAATATTTTCAAATAATATAATAAGGGTCTGGCATCCAGAATATATTATATAAAGAACTCTCATAACTCAATAACAAAAAGATAAAAACCCCATTAAGAAATGGGCAAAAATCTCGAAATTATATTTCTCCAAAGAAGATATACAAATGGCCAACAAGCACATAAAAAATGTTTAACATCATTAGTCATTAGGGAAATGGAAATCAAAACCACAATAAGAGAGTTTGTTATTATAACACACCCACGAGGATGTCTTATAATAATAAAAAAAGACAATAACAAGTGTTGCCAAAAATATGGAGAAATTGGAACTCTTATACATTGCTGGTGGGAATGTAAAATGGTTCAGCTGCTGTTGAAAGCAGTCTGGTTTTCTCAAAAAGTTAAACATAGAATTGCCAAATGAACCCACAATTCCACTCCTAGGCATATACCCAAAAGAATTGAAAACAAGTGCTCAAGCAAGTATATGTACATGTATATTCATAGCAGCCCTACTTACAATAGCCAAAAGGTGGAAACAACCTGATTGCCCATCAACAGATTTATGGATAAACAGATTGTGGTTAATTCCATATCTTGACTTTTGTGAATAGTGCTGCAATAAACATAAGAGTGCAGATATCCCTTCAACATACTGATTTCATCTCCTTTGGCTATATATAGCCAGTAATGGAATTGCTGGGTCATATAGTAGTTCTATTTTTAATTTTTTGAGGAACCTCCATACTGTTTTCCATAACGGATACACTAATTTACATCCCCACCAGTAGTGGAATTTACATTCCACACCCTTGCCAATGCTTATCTTTTGATTTTTTTGATAGTAGCCATCCTGACCAAAGTGAGGTGATATTGTAGTTTTGCCTTGCGTTTCCCTGATGATTGTTAATATTGAGCATTTTTTTCATCTGCCTGTAGTCCACTTATATGTCTTCTTTTGAGATATGTCTATTCAGGTCTCTGGTCAATTTTTCAATCAGATTATTTGCTTATTTGTTGTTGAGTTGAGTTCCTTATATATTTTGGATATTAATTCTTTATCAGAAGTAGAGTTTACAAATATATGCTCCCATTCTGTAAGTTGTCTGTTTGGTCTGTTGATTATTTCCTTTGCTCTGTGTGTGTGTGTGTGTGTGTGTGTGTGTGTGTGTGTGTGTATCACTCATCCTTAAAATGTAATGAAGTACTAATACATGCTACAATATGGATGAACTTTGAAAACAATATGCTAAGTGGAAGAAGCCAGGCACAAAAACTCACATATTATATGATTCCATTCATATGAAATATCCATAATAGATAAATCTATAGAGATATAATGCAGATTGGTGATTGCCAGGGTCTGGGGTAGAGTGGGCAAGGGGTTGGGGAGAAATAGTTTAATGGATTAGGGGTTTTACTCTATGATAAGAGAAATGTTTTAGAACCATATAGAGGTGAATGGTTGCACAACATTGTGAATGTACTAAATGCCACTGAACTGTTCACTTTAAAATGGTTAATTTTATGTTACATGAATTTCACCTCAAAAATTATTTTTTAAAAACTTTCTGGTGCTCAGTACGTGTTTTAAATGTTAATTTTTAAAATAGCTTGCTCCTATTAACATAATTAAGAATACACAGTTTCAGCAAACTGAAAACAAAATTAGGCAATTAGCAGGTGCAGGAATTGAAAACAGTAAGGTTGGAAGGAATGTTGACAGTTAAAATGACAATAAAAACACTGTCTAACTTTCATTGCCAAGAAGCCATTCACAGATGCCTGTCCTTGGTTCAAGGCAGGGGAGATATTACTCAGACCTTTCATTCAAGTCAGGGACAGGAGGAAACAGGAAATAATTCTTTAATTGCATGTCTCAAGGAGCTGTAATTTTGGCCCCTTTTTCTTTCTGGAGAAGATATTTGATTGTGTTCATTCTGTCATAGGGGAACCTCCAGAGAGGCGGCACCAGGATTTAGAAGCAACAGAGAAAGACCGAGATTTCCCTGATTATCAGGATTCCTATAAAAGTCAGCAACTCTGTTTTTAATGAGTAGTATAGTGAAATAGACTTTAAGTTTTGGAGTCAAAAAGACCTGAGTTCAAATTCCAACTCTTTCCCTTAATAGCCATGTGACCACATGCTATTTACTTAGCCTTCTCAAACTTCAGTTTCACCTTCTGTTAAATGTGGACATGTAACTCTGCAGGATTATTGTAAGGGTTAAGTGGGATAGATACAAAATGCCCAGCACAATGCCTGGCACACAATAGGTACTCAACACTAGTTATTTTTCTTCAGTCAAATAACAGATGCTGTCTCCCTCCCATGCCACCTCACTTCCAAAAAAATTAATTAGAATTTATTGATGAGGAAGGATAGCAAACCAAAACTTCAATTACAAAAGCTACCAAATCAACTGTATAGGTGATAGAGTAAAGTACCCAGAACAATGCTTTTTCAACTGGTAAAACATCCTGTGTAAGAAGGGATAAAAGTAGATTGCCCCAGGAGAGACCAGCAGAATGAAAGAAAGATGAGCCTGATGGGAAAATCTATCCCAGAATCCCTGTCTTTTCTATTGGCCCCAAAGAAACCAAAGGTATCCACATTCAAAGGGAGTTTAACTAATAGACGAATCACAATGAAATCATTTGAGCAGGAAGAGTAATGGTTTTTTTTATCCTCCTCAGAAGGCTCCAGGATTCAGAATGCTGTAGTGACTAACGAGAATTTGGGTGTAGATCCAGACCAATGTTGGTTCAAATCCCAGCTCTCCCACTTACTAGTTATCAACTTTGGGCAAGTCATTTTTCTTCTCTGAGGCTTACAGCTCTCATTTATAAATAATAATATTTACCTTGTAGGGTGGTTGTGTATTGCACAAGATGATACATATAAAGTATTTAGCACAATGCCAAGCACATAGTCAATGACCAATAAATGTTCATTCCTACTCTTTCTATCACATAAATTTCTACCCTATTTTATAGAAAGGGACTCCTTTTTAAAGATGAGGCTGTCATGAAAATAAATCATTATCTCTACCTTTCTTCTCATTTCAATTACCATTTAAGGGTCCCCTACATTAGGTTATGTAGGTACCTATTATTTTCTCTCAATGTAAAAGTTAAGAGACAAGAAGCTCTGTCAGCAGAAAATACAACAAATTAAAAGTTAGAAGACTGAGTTTAGCCCTGGTTTTTCTACTAACTAGCACACCATATTTCTGGGCCTATGTGTACATACATTCAATAAGGAGGTTGGACTTGAGTATTCCTTCCAGTTTTAAACTTATGTGAAACTAATTATTCAACTAACAGTGAAGGACCAGACACAACTTTGCTAGCAAGAAGAAAAGAATCATGGACATGTGGATATTTGAGAGACCTTGAGAGGTTAACCAATTTGCTTAATCCAGAAAGATTCAAGCCCAGCACCTGGGGTGGAGATCCCACACATTCCTTGTTGGCTTTTTCTAAGATTGATTCCCCCAAAAGTAAACCTCTGTAATTTATATGCATAGAATAAACAGAGAATCCAAATAGCATGGATGTGTAATAGTTACTATGTCAATGCAGTGAATCAACCTATATTTTGAAACACGATGATGGGTTCTTTGGTATGGAATAGTTTGAGGGCACTCGTAAAAGGGGACCTAGGAAAGAGAATTTGTTGTTTGGTCTGAAACTTAGTCTGCTTTCAGGGCTGAATGCATTTTCTCCTATTATCAAACCTATGTAGTTAAACTTTGACCCCTGTACTTTGAAAGACTGAAGCATAACTAAACCTACAAAACTTCTCAAATATGCACACCTGTGTACATACACACACACACATACACACACACACACACACACACACACACACACACACATTCCTTTCCTCCTAAAGGAGATAGGGTGTATTTCTCAAATTATACCAGTATGATTTGATTCCAAGAATACTTGAATCATCTTCACTCTGTAGGTCAAAAAATTTGCTAATGCTACCAAGAGTAGAGTTTCTAGAAGGTTAAACTTAGAGAAAGTCACTAAAGGGAAAATTCGGAGTCTCAAGATCAAGGGCAGAAATGTGGTAGCCATTGCTTCCCTCTCCTTAGTTTAGGAAAAAGGCAAAAACTCCTTCAGACTATTGAACAGAAGACTAAATGCCTCCGGAGGAGCTTGCCCTCCTCTTTGGCCCACATATATTACTATAGCACCTTCTGTCCACAAGTCAATATGTAATCTAGAAACTCAATGTCATACACAATCATTGCCCTTAAGAAGATTGCAATCCAGCCAAGACTCTGCACATGCACATAGAAGCATAGACTATAGGGCCTAAAAAGGGTCTTTAGAGATCCTCTAAGTCCAAAGTTTTTTACACTCTTTCATAGAGCTTATAGGGTTCCACAGAAGGGCCTCAAACTGGCATTGAAAAGTGGTCTAGGGGAGTTCTTTGCACCCAGGAGACTCTAGGACCATGGTCTTTCATTATTTAAATAAACTTTTTTATCCTATTTTTTATATGGGAGTTCCACATATATTGTTGGTAGAAAGGGTTCCATGACCAAAACAAAAAGCTTGAAAACCACATCTCTGATTGAAATTCTTCATTTCAAAGATAAAGAAATGGACGTAACCTAAACATCTATACCTCCGTAATATGCTGAAATAAAAAAAAAAAGATAAAGAAATGGAGATTCTGAAGGGTCCAGGAATCTGTCCAGAGTTTTGCTACATCTAGCCAAGCCACGAAATGTTGAAAAGAAGAGAATACATATTGCCTTCTGACATCTATACTACTTTCAAGTACCAAATAAGTGCTTATAGACAAATTGTGTATGTGGGTACAATCACAGCAGGACTTTGGTGGATAGGGATTGCTTCCTAGGAGATTGGACTTGAACTGTGCTATGGCCTGTGGGGAGGGTTTCAGAAGTTAGAAGGAAGATATTGTGGCAGAAGTAGTCTGAGTAGAGTTATAGGTACACTGATGCATCCAGGAACAATCTTCTAGCTGTTCCTTGTGGAAATGGTCTGTTATGTGTTAAAGATGTTAAATATTATTGAGAAGAATACTATGGTAAGTTTGTGTCAGGTGAGACACAATAAGGATAAGAAACCAAAATGCATGAAATGAAAGAAGTTTATTACTCACAGGTCCCAGAGAGGTTAGAGGTGCCAACAGGAGGCTGATGGGAAGTCTGGAGATGACAGGGTGCTCAGCCAGTCAGTAGGGAGGGAGGTAAGGGGGACTACCTGTGGAACTATGCCTTTATTAAATTTCATGGACATTATTCCTTAGGCTACCCTGTCAGAGTTGTGGATTGACTAGTTTAAACAAAACACACATGAAGGGGGAACTTATTCACATGACTCTGGTGTTGACCATTAGATTTATCATATTCATCAGCTGAGTGGTGTGTTGATTTTGGGGTTAGTGAGATCAGAAATTGGAGGGGCAACATTTCAAACAGCCATACAGGGAAGGGAAGTTTTAACTAGGCCAAACGTGATGGCAATATTGCAAACAGCCATACAGGGACGGGAAGTTTTAACTAGGCCAAACGTGATGGTGCATGACTAGGTTACCAATAACTTATATCAGGACAAAAATGGATGATGAGGCAGCAAGTATATTAAACATATTTATGACATGGTGCTGGTTACCTATATTTCCTGCTCACCAAACATTTTGATTCCCATTCTGGCAAAAACTGTTCCTACTGATCCCTTCAGAATGGTGCCTGTACTGGAGGATTCTATTAAATCATCTTCAGTATGGGCCCTAATAAGCTGTAATTTCAATAATTGGCATAATCAGCTAATTTTTGTGTTTCTCTCCAATGTCAAGTTTGGA
>RJWJ010031436.1:6011-19311 GCA_004363605.1 Indri indri
TATATATATATATATTTTTTTTTTTTTTAGTTGTCCAGCTAATTTCTTTCTATTTTTTTAGTAGAGACGGGGTCTCGCTCTTGCTCAGGCTGGTCTCGAACTCCTGACCTTGAGTGATCCACCCGCCTCAGCCTCCCAGAGTGCTAGGATTACAGGTGTGAGCCACCACGCCCGGCCAAGACTGTATCTTTTTTTTTTTTTTTTAGACAGAGTCTTGCTCTGTCACCCAGGCACCGGGGTTAGAGTGCCATGGCATCAGCCTACCTCACAGCAACCTCAAACTCCTGGGCTCAAGCAATGCTCCTGCCTCAGCCTCCCTAGTAGCTGGGACTACAGGCATGCGCCACCATGCCCGGCTAATTTTTTATATGTAGTTTTAGTTGTCCAGCTAATTTCTTTCTATTTTTAGTAGAGATAGGGTCTCGCTCTTGCTCAGGCTGGTTTCGGAACTCCTGAGCTCAAGCGATCCTCCCACCTCAGCCTCCCAGAGTGCTGGGATTACAGGCGTGAGCCACCTTGCCCACCCGAGACTCTGTTTCTTAAATTAAGGACAACC
Source organism: Indri indri (assembly GCA_004363605.1). Classification (NCBI taxonomy): domain Eukaryota; kingdom Metazoa; phylum Chordata; class Mammalia; order Primates; family Indriidae; genus Indri; species Indri indri. The sequence goes on from RJWJ010031436.1 coordinate 6,568, forward strand.
TAATAGTTCCATGAGGTAAGAAAAATACCACAGTTTCCTGAGAAATCAAGCAAGTATCTATACCTACAGCTTTGTTGCTTCTGGCAAGGGATAATTAAAAAGTAGGTCACCAATGCATCAGCAACCTACTTACTGCACACAACCTACACATTTCTTATTACTTTTTTTGAGAATAAACACTCATTGCCAAGGTGAAAAGGAAAAAAAACCAAAATATACATTTAAAAAGAGAAACACATTCCATAAATATAAATAAGCACTTTGATGATGGCAAATATACAGTACTGGACTGTGAGAATTCCTACGATCCCTCATTATCTGTTCATTCGGCCTTCAAAAAATTAATAGCTTATTCCCTGTCTCAACTGGTCTTATGAGAGTTGACATTAGTTCCCCACATGTAATAAAACTACCCCAAAGTACCACAAGGATAGACTGCTATCTAGAATTATCTTCTGGCCGGGCAGGCGCGGTGGCTCACGCCTGTAATCCTAACACTCTGGGAGGCCAAGGCGGGTGGATCACTCAAGGTCAGGAGTTCGAGACCAGCCTGAGCAAGAGCGAGACCCCGTCTCTACTAAAAATAGAAAGAAATTAATCAGACAACTAAAAATATATAGAAAAAATTAGCCGGGCATGGTGGCGCATGCCTGTAGTCCCAGCTACTCGGGAGGCTGAGGCAGGAATATCGCTTGAGCCAGGAGTTGGAGGTTGCTGTGAGCTAGGCTAACACCATGGCGCTCTAGCCTGGGCAACAGAATGAGACTCTGTCTCAAAGTAAAAAAAAAAATTATCTTCCTTACCAGATTACGTATGCAAAAGCAGAAATCTGCATGTCCAGTCACCTTTTCAAATGATCAAACAGCAGAAGATATCTAGCCCTAAGAACAGAATGTTAATTTCTAAAAAGGTGTGTTAAGCTTGGTATTTTATTAAGTGTTGGTAAGGAAGTGGTGGTGAAGTACTGAAGAGCTGTTTAACTGCTGTTTCCACACAGATTTCAGCCCAAAGAGATCCTGTCCCATATTAAGATTTAATTGTTCTTTAGGCAAAATGCTGAAAATATTAAAAACATTACAGGTTATTTTTAAGAACAAAATTCTAAAATGGGCACATACACTGGTAAATTTCAGATAGGTGTCAAGTTCTTGGCTAAGACGTTTTAGTCTTTTGTTTTTGAGACTTTTTTTAAGAGGTCAATAAATGTTACAATTATTCCAAAAAAAAACCCTATAAGAGTGTAAACTAAAATAAAATTTTAAGGCTCACCGCCCCCACCGGCTGACTAAATGGACCCCCTCCTGGCCAAAGGAATACCCTAAAACTAAATTGCCTGCCAGGAGGAAGGAGGTCAGACATGCCTTATCATGCCCCCCTCCTTTCTTGGTGACATCCTTTGTAACCCATTAACAGGCCTAAGGGTATGCAAGACAAACCTGCAGATCCTCAATTTACACAACAAATCTATGTCCAGTGGCTTATCTCTGATAAAGAGCTCCTTATGTTAAAACATTCCAAGCCTTTAGACAAAGCTTCATGTCTTTAACCAATTACAGGCCAAAGAATCTTTTAACCCACCTATAACCTGTAAGCCCCCCGCTTCGAGATGACCCACCTTTTCGGGCCAAACCAATGGATGCCTCCCACGTATTGATTTATGACTTCACCTGTAACCCCTGTCTCTCTGAAATGTATAAAACCAAACTGTAACCCAAGCTCTGCCGAGTCCACTGCTCAAGCCCTCTTGGGTCTGGCTCCAGGTCATAGTCCTCAAATTTGGCTCAGAGTAAATCTCTTTAAAACTATGTACAGAGTTTGGTCTTTTTTTCTGCTGACAAGATAAAACATATCTTTCACTAAACTGAATGGTTTAAAAATTGAATAATTATGGCATTAGAAGTGCCCATGAAAAACAAAACAAAAAAAAAAAAGGAGAATACCACTTTCCAGTTATAAATATTTCCAGAGCAGTTCACGGTTGAAATACCTTCTTTCACCACACACGCAAAATTGAGAGGCTCTTTACTTTTCACTATAATGAATATAGTAGGCAGTAAAGTCATCTTTTACATATAAGAAACTGAAAATGTTATTTTAGGCTTTCAAATCATATTAACTGACTGTTTTTTTGGCATGACTATTTTAAGATTAATAGTCTCACAAAGTACCACAATGTAGTAATAATCAACTTACTTAAAAAAAAAAAAAGGGGGGGGTGGGGGACCTGGGCGAGGTGGCTCACACCTGTAATCCTAGCCTTAAGCACTCTGGGAGGCCCAAGGCAGGAGAATCGCTTGAGCTCGGGAGTTCAAGACTGGCCTGAGCAAGAGCGAAACCCGTCTCTACTAAAAGTAGAAAAATTTAGACAGGTGTGGTGGTGCGCGCCTGTACTCCCAGCTACTTGGGAGGCTGAAGCAGGAAGATCGCTTAAGCCCAGGAGTTTGAGGTTGCTGTGAGCCAGGCTGATGCCACAGCGCTCTTGCTCAGGCACCAGAACAAGACTGTCTCAAAAAAAAAAAAAAAAAAAAGCAGGTGGTATTCATACCTGATTAGGATAAAGTTTGCTCAAATCTACATAATCAAATCACTGTAACAAAAAGAAAATAAACACCATCATTAACAGGCAGAATGAGTTTGTCATAACTCTTAGCCAAATGGAAATTCTAAGATAGCAAATGTATGCATTGAAGGAAGATGTCAAGTGGTCTACATTACTAAACCTGTTCAACATGCGTTAGTTTAATTCAGCAAAGGTAAAGTAAATTAGAAATATTTTTACATTACTTTGTCATTTAAGCCTTTGCATCGCGGTTTTATGGACTCCTTTAACAACCATCACAAGAGCACTTCATTTATCACAAGAAATCACATGAACAAATTTTTTTAACTAGCAGATAAAACCACCAGATAAAAAAAGCTTTCTCTAAATATTTAGACTATGCCCTATGAGCACAGGAGAAAAGAACTCCGGACTAAGAGTCAGTCCACCTGGGGCTCTGAACCTCATTAACACAGCCGGTTTGGTGTAGCCTTGGAAAAGTTACTCTGGGCCTCGGTAAGTTCAATTTCCTCATCTGCAAAATTAAGACCACGTTACCTCACATTTAACTAACAATTAGCAGCTTTCAGAGTACTTTGGCTTGCTGCCTGTCTGGCGAGGTTTTTAAGAAATCTGATGGGCTGCCAGTCAGTGCTCTGTTTCATAGCTGAAGATTTCTTAGAACATGGACCACTGTAAAAACTGCAAAATATCAACACAACTCTACGATATGAGCATGAATCTCCACAATTCTAGTTGTTCTGAGAGCTTACATTTAATGGATGACAATCACAATGGCTGAGTGATTAAATAAACCAATGACAGGAATAAAAGGTTTTGAAAACTCTAAAAAAAAGGCAACAAATGAAAGTTGACCTGCTATTTTAAAGCATGGTAAGAATGTCTTTTTTAAAAAAAGTACATGCATATACAGTCACAGAAAAATCTCTACAGGTATTCACCATAATATTAACAGTGGTTCGCCCTGGTGCCGGGAATACAGGTGATTTTTTTATCTTCCTTTTATTTATATTTTCTAAAACAAACACGAACTAGTTGATATTCTAAACAAAAACAAACCAAGACAAGTATCTATAGACAGGTTACAAGCACGTCCGTTTAAAAGCTCCAATTGTAACAACATTGACAACTCCCAGGAACCCACCGGGATTTCAAGGACATAGGCAAGAAGCCCGGAAATCAGTAAAAACGGGTGATAACTACCCCCCGCGTAATCTGACAGCCAAGACCACCTCTTTTCAACCTGACTTCAAAAGAAGCTCAGAGAGGGGGCTGGCAGCTCTAGCGTTGTTTGGCAAAATCCGAATCAAAAATTCCCTCTTGCACCTCCCATATCTCGAGGAGGAAGTGGGAGGAAAGGACCAGGGGGCGGCCGGCGCTCACCAAGCATGTATAGGGGGATGGGGAGGACAAGCGCCTCGAATCAGGTGTGGAAATGGTCCCTCCGCCTCCAGCCCGAGCGAGGAGCGACGGACTTGGAACCAAGCCGCTCCGCCAAGAGGCTTCCAGACGCGGCCCGAGGCTGCCCTCCCAACCCGGCGGGCCCGAGCCCCCCATCTTACAGGGTTTTTTGGCATCCTTGATCTTCATGGCGTCGGCTGAGGGGCGAGAGGCAGTCTCACGTCCGGACCACGGAGAGCGGTGGCGGCGACTCCGGAGGTGGTGGTAGGGCCGCGCGGTGAGGCCCGGCCGGTTCCTCCCCTCAGGCCGGGCGGGGCGGGTCTAGGGCGGGGCGGCGGCGCCCGGGGCGATGCCCGGCCCAGGGGGTGGCCCCTCGCCCCCGCGAGGGGCGGCCGGGACCGAGCGAGCTGGGGAAGGCCGCCGGCCTCGCCGCTCCGGGGCCCCCCGCAGCCGCTCCAAACAAAAGGCCCCGGTCCCCCGAGCCGCCGCCGCCGCACTGAGAAATAGCCCGCCCAGGCCGGACGCCCACGTGACGCCAGCCCCCCTCACTCCGGTCTCCGGCAAGCTGCTGGGGATTGTAGTTCTTCGGGCCCTGAGGCTCCGCTTTCTGGCTGCAGCTGTGCGAAGAGACTACAAAGCCCAGGATGCATCGCGGCCCCTCCTCCGCGGCCCCTCCGCCGCCCGAGGTCGCCTCAGAGTGGTCCCAGCGAGGGGAGGGCGGGGCCTGAGTCACGCCAGCGAGGAGGCGGCCAATGGTGGCTGAAGTGGGCGGGCTAGGGAAGTCTGGGTCTCCCGCCTGGCGGGGCTGCGGAAAGATAAGAAAGGGAAGTGAGCTATTGGCGGCCGCTGACATGGCTGTTGTGCCAGTTGCAGCCTTCCCCTTGAGGCAGAAAGGCTGTTCATCATGCCATGGAAAGCGCTAAATTCAGGACTCTAGAGCCGCTCTTTAGGTAGGTCATCGAGCACAGTTGTGAATTAAAGTCATTCGCAAAGGATTCCTTAAGGCAGTAACAAAGGTAACATCTATTGAATGCTTCCCATATCCAAGGCACTCTGCTAAGCACTTCTTGTGAATTATTTACTTTAGTTCAGCAGCCTTGTGAACCACGTACAATTATTCGTTTTATTATCTGTCCTTTTGAAGATGGGGCAGGAATATGAGAAGTTAAATCACTGCCGATCACATCGTTTTGGCCTTGATCCATATTCCCCCATGTTCCCCTCAGGGGCCCTCTAGCCCTGCTCCCTCGTTCCAAAGGGGAAACTGATTTTGAGACAGGAAAATGAGATGCTCCAGTTCTCACAGCAAACCCAGGACAGCCCTTCCCCTATGGCTGGCAGAGTCCGAGGCCTCCACTTGGAATGGAAAAAGATGTCTTCGGGGATCTTCCCTTGGCCTCCCCTCCGCTTTTGTCCCCCAGTTAGATGGCCAGGAATTCAGTGACTTTGACAAGAGATGGATTGAGAGTTGGTAACAGAGGATTGAGCATTCCAGGCAAAGAAACCCTTTTTACCAAAGAGCCTTACTATCCTTTCCTAGTAGATGATAAACCAAGGAATGTGAAGAAGGTCAGGAAGGGACACAAACTATCGCTTATGGAGCACGGCCTAAGAGCTGATGCTCTGCAAGGTGTTTTACTTTAAAATTTTTAATTTAAATTTAATCCTCACAAACACCCTTTGAAATACAGTGATTAAGAACTCAAACTTGCCCAGCACAGTGGCGAGTAGTGGTCCCACCTACTCTGGAGGCTGAGGCAGGAGGATCCCTTGAGCCTATGAGTTAGAGGCTGTAGTGCGGCAATCCTGATGTCTATGAATAGCCACAGCATGGTAGCCTGGGCAATATAGGGAAACCTGTCTCTGAAAGAATAAATAAAATAAAAAATAAAATTGAAAAAAAGAACTCAAACTTGAATTCAAATCTTGGTCCTACAGCTTGGTAACAAACATGGGCAAATTACTTCATCACTCTGATTTTCATTGGGAATAATGATGCCTACATTTCATGAGATTGAGGTGGGGATTAAATGAAAAATGTAAATAATGTGCTGCTTTGGTTCGTTTGTTTCCTCTGAAATTCATGTTGAAACTTAATCTCCAATGTGAGAGGTGGAGCCTTTGAGAGGTGATTGTGTCCTGAGGGCTCTGCCCTCAGGAATGGACTAATCCATTCACAATTAATGGATTAATTGATTAGGGGCTAATGGATTAATGTGTTATCACGAGATTGGGACTAGTGGCTTTATAAGAAGAGGAAGACAGACCTGAGCTGGCACACTCAGCGCTCTTGCCATGTGATGCCATCTGATGTCCTATGCCTCCTCAGGACTGCAGAGTCCCCACCAGCAAGAAGACCCTCACCAAATGTGGCCCCTCAACCTTGGACTTCTCAGCCTCCATAATTGTAAGAAATGGATTTCTTTTTTTTATAAACTACCCAGTTTCAGGTATTCTGTTACAAGTAACAGAAAAAGGCTTAACACATTGCCTGTAGGTAGTGATCAGTAAGTGATGACTATGTTTATTATTGATATTTCGATTGTTATTGTATATATAAGGAAGAAAGGTTAAGTATCTAGACTGTTTGCCCAGCCTTCTGAACTTCTAGGTATGGGTCCTGGCAACTCAAAACCCTCGTAGTAGACTTAATCTTCTATTCCTCTTTTATTTCCTCTTGTTACTCTATCCCACACATTACCCTAGATATTCTAGATGGTCCTGTTTCCCACCATTTTATTGGGTAAGAGTCATGATCTCTGATCTGACATGGCTTCAAAGAGTGTTCACTATCTAATATGATTCACTCGCTGGTTCTGTAAGTCTTGTGGGCACACCGAGTTCTCTACTAACATATATCTTTGGTTGTTTCCAGCCTTCTGATAGTATCGGCCTGGGAGTCAAAGGCAAAGTGAGACATATACGTTGTGATAGGCTGGTAATGGTCTGAGAGGAAGGAGAGCTAGAAGTGAGAAGCCATGGGAATTTAGGTAAGTTTGGACACAGGGTCTTGCTAGTTTCTGCAGCCACAGAAATGAGTGTACATGTGGATGACTTAGCTTAAAAGTTAGGTATTAAACCTGTGATGTTACTGGAGTTAATAATCTATTTGCTGTTTGCTCAACTACGAGACTATCCTTTCGTCTATGTTATGTGCCAGAAAAACGCTGAACTTTGAATAGTGAGAATTCTAGTCTTAGGTCAGTCATGGGAATTGCTGTGTGACCCTAGGAAAGTCCCTTCTCCTTGGGCTTCAAATTATCCATCTGCAAAATGAGATGATTGAGATTTCTTTCATCTCTACTTTTTGAGGTTCATTAGTATCTGTCCCTTTTTCAGAACCAATGTCAGATGGGTTCAACCATGTTTTTCCTTAAGTTTTCACTAGCGTGATTGAAACTGATAGGTCATCCTGCTTCAGTTTCTGGCCCATCATTTTTCTGCGGCCCCCCCGTTGGCTCTCAGCCCCAGTTCTTCCCCCCAGCACCGTCTGGTTAATTGCATTTTCTCTCTTTTCTAGCCTGTCCTCAGGACCATTCCTGGCAGAGTGAGTGCCGGAGCTGGAAAGAACATCTAAAGGGGCCAAGAGACTGTCTTCCTGTCTTATATTTATTGTCTACAAAATGCAATAAATCCAGCCCATCATGCAAAGTGATAGAGGAAACCTGGCACATCCTCATTTGGCCTTTACTGAGTGGGTATCCATGGAGACAGGTGGTGGCTTGTACCTAATGATGACTATGAGGTCTTTTGGGTATGGAGTAAACACACATTTACACACACACACCCCCTTCAAAGCCTACACTAAGCTTTTAAAAACGAATCCTGTTTCTAATTAGATGGTCAAGAACACACGCCAGTCAATCCTTGGATCCACAAACTCAAATCAACATCTCACTGTGGGACACCATTATTAATATCAGCATCCTCAGCCATCATCCTCGTCATCATCATCATCACTATCATGATAATGGAAGCACAATTTCATCCAACAAATATTAATTAAGCTTTAACAATGTTCCAGGCACTGGGGTACCTGCTGAGGGGGAAGAGGTTTGGAAGAGAAACAATAATCAAGTTAACAAATCAATAAACAAGAATAGGCTGTGATAAACGGTGTGAGGGAAATAGTTAAGCTGATGTGCTAAAGAGTGCTTGGGGCTGGGGGGTAGGAGGAGAGCTCTATTTTAGATTGGATGGTTCAGGAAAGGTTCTTGGAGGAAGTGGCCTTTGAGCTGGGACCCATGCACATTGCTGAGGGAGAGTGTGCCTGATAGAGGTGTGACTAGGACCGGGGGTAGGTTTGCTTTGAGGAACAGAAGGATCAATGTGTGGGGGGCGTAGAGAATAGGGGGCAAAGTGATAGAAGATAGAGTCAGGGAGGGGAGCTTGCTGGGCCTTGAGGACCACTGGAAGACTTTAAGCAGGGGAGTGACATGCTCTATGATTCTAGAGGAGTATTCTCGATACTTTGTGGAGAATGGGTGGATTGGAGAGGAACCATGATTTGAAAATGAAAAGACTAACTTCAGACTCCTTCCTTGCCCTCAGGGTCCACACGCAATCAGTCACCAAGTCTGAGCTCTGGGAGCACTCCAGCAATTGTACAGGGGCTTGAATCCGTGTGGCAGCAGAGATGGGGAGAAATGTCAGATTGAGAACTTCCTTTAATATCTGCTCAGTGACATGCTCTTGTAGTCCCAGCTATTTGGGAGGCTGAGGTGGGAGGATCACTTGAGGCCAGGAGTTCAAGGCTGTAGTGAGCTGAGTGAACTGTGATCGTGTCTGTGAATAGTCACTGCACTCCAGCCTGGGCAACATTTCAATACTCCATCTCTAAAAAAAACAAAATGGGCTGGGTGCAGTGGCTCATGCCTGTAATCCTAGCACTCTGGAAGCCGAGGCGGGAGGATCGCTTGAGCTCAGGAGTTCGAGACCAGCCTCAGCAAGAGTGAGACCCTGTCTCTATTAAAAATAGAAAAAAAAATTAGCTAGGCAACTAAAAATAGAAAAAATTAGCCGGGCACGGTGGTGCGTGCCTGTAGTCCCGGATACTCAGGAGGCTGAGGCAGGAGGATTGCCTGAGCCCAGGAGGTTGAGGTTGCTGTGAGCTAGAGTGAGGCCATGGCACTGTAGCCCGGGCAACAGAACGAGACTCTGTCTCTAAATAAATAAATAAACAAAACAAAAAAACTTCATTTAACAGATGCTTATTGAGCTCCTGTAATGCACTAGGCACTGTTCCAGGGATTAGGGATATGGCGATGAACAGGACAAGGCCCCTGCCCTCCTGGAGCTGCCATCGGCTGTAAGCAAGTCGACAGCGGTATAATACCGTTTTAGGTCATGTGAATGCTGTGAAGATAATGAAGCAGGATAAAGGGATGAAGAGTGATTGGGACCGTTGGTGACAGAGTGGTTGTTGAAGATGAATTAGATGAAGGGGAAGGGGCAGGAAAAGGGAGGCAGGAAGGGTAGTCCTGGGTTTGGGCTTAAGCTTCGGGGGAGATAGATGGCCCTGTCATTCACTAAGAAGGGAAACATGGAGAATGAGTAAGTGGGAAGTCAAGGGTGCCCCTTGGCCTTGTTTCCTCCTGGGCTACTCCTGTCCTCAGGGTGCGTATACAATCCCTGTGTTGTCATGGGAGCCTGCATGTTTCAACAGTTGACGATTTGCATCTCAGAGGCCCCCAGCTTGAGCAGCACAGACTTCTGCCCTGCCCAGGAATGAGTCCCGCCGGGCATGTGTGTGGAAACGGGGAAGTATCTTTCTCCGAAGTCCTCCTCTGCCTGCTAACCCCCACCTCCTGGCACTTCCACCTCGACACATCCAGCCTCATCACCCTCCCACTCCCTCTGCATCTTCCTAAATGCCCCGTCTTCGCCGGTGGTACCAGCACCACCCACTCGCTCAAGATGGAAGGTTGGAAGTCATCCTGGACTCCTCCCGCCCCCTCGCAGCGCACATCCAGCGCTGTTATCCTCACGCCCCTTCCTTCCTGCCCAACCTCACCGCTCTCCCTGGGCACCAGCCTCCACATCTCTCATTTATCCTCTTAAAGGCCCTTCCTGCCTCTTGGCCGGCTTTATCTGATGAACTCTTTTTATCAATGCCAGAGAGAGTTTCCTCAAATGCAAACCAGACTGTATCATCTCCAGGGCTTAGGACCAGGTCTCTCCCTGCCTGCCATGTTGCCTTCCAGATGAGATTGCAGCCCCTTAGCCTAGGATAGAAGACCTCACGATTGGCCTCTTCGTGCCTCGTCAGCTGCATCTCTTGCCTCTGCTCACCTTTCATCATATGCTCTAATAAGACAAAAACTGTGTATAGCAAACTGACTGCATGTTGCTGCCTGATGCCCTCACCTCTTTTGCACGTGGAAGGCTCTCTTCTTGAGTTCCCATTGAACACCTATTCACACTTTACAACCCAACCTAGAAATCCCCTCCTCCAGAAAAACTTCCTCTCTTCTGTGCTCCTTCTGGTCCTTGTACATGCTTCTACCTTTACCTCTCCCTGCAGAATAACGCAGTGATCCGTTTACTTGCCTGTGTCCTTCGCTGCCAGATGAGCTCTTTGAAGGCTGGGATTGTGATTTACTCTGCTTGGTCTCCCCAAGCCTAGCAAGGGATCTGGCCCAGAATGGGAACTCACGAATAATTAAATTGGATGAGGTTGGGCCCAGGTCCTTCAGATGCAACCTGGACACTCTCATTCTTGTAGAAACTTCTAGCAACCAGTAATTAATGACAACACAAGTTGTTGGGTACCTCTGGTAGAAGTGAATCACTGTACTTTATAAGGGTGGTACTAATGAGAGTATGGCCTGGGAGCCGTCTGGTACTTCCTAACACCATCTTTAATCAGGGGCAGCTCTAATTATAGGAGGCCCTCTTCCTGGGCCTGGGGTGCCTATTCACGTATTTATCAAGGCTTTGACCAGGTTAGAGTAGAGTGGAGTGGTTAAAAACTAAGCATCGTAACCAGGCAGAATTGGGTTTCAAGCCTTGATTGCTTGTGCAATTTTGGAGTGGTAATTTTGCTTCTCAATGTCTCAGTTTTCTCATCTATAAAATGGGGATAAAAATGGCTCCCATGCTATTGAAACTTTGTGAAGATAAAATGACTTCTTGTGTCTAAAATGCTCAACTCAGTAACTGGCACAGGGAGCAAAAGAGTGCCCTTGCTGGTGACATAGGACAGACAAAGCATTCATGCTGTTGTTGGAGCCTCAATTTAAATATCACTTCAATAGCATTGCATGCAAACTAGATTGCGGCACCTGCTTTACCGTCTCATAGAACTTGACTACTTTTATTTATAGCGTTCATCATGGTATCATTTAGTCAGACTCCCTCACTCAGCAAGCTCCCAGAGGGAAGGACTCTGCTCTTTGTGTTCACCTTTGTGTCCTCCACTCTTAACACAGTTCCTGGCACATGGACAGCTCTGAATATTGGAATGAATGAATGAATAAGCAAACCTTTCCTACTGTCCGCTATGACTAGAGATCGTGGCATGCTGTATTTATGTGTGTGTGTGTGTGTGTGTGTGTGTGCGCGCGCGCGCGCGTGTGTGTGTGGTGGGGCTGTTTCGTGAGGCTGGAAGTGAAAAGGCTGGTAGAAAGCCCCTGGTGAGGGAGGCCGGAGGCAGACTCTGGTAGGGAGCTCTGCACCCGCATAACGAGAGACTGAGAACACGTAAGGACAGGATCATAGGATTCTGCATCATGGGATTTTTTAAGCTGTCACTGCCTTAGGCTGTGAGGCCAGTGTGTATAATAAGAATAGTTTGTACAGTTCTTATTTGGAAATCAGGCTTGACTGAAAGTTTAGCCAGCCAGCCAGCAAGAATAGCTTTCTGGAGCTTACAGCCTTGTGAAAATTCCAAAACTGGGGATAATCCCCCCCAAAAATTTTCTTGCTGGCTTTGAAAAGCAGGATATATATTTTTAAACACCTTCTTCATCTATGATACAAATTATCTGACACTTCCTATGCAGAAGCCCATAGATGGCAGGAAGGAAGGAGCCAGGAATGTCAGGTGCTTCGTATGAAGTCATCAGCTAAGGAATAGGAAGAAGAACAGCAGGTCCTTGAAAAACGGCGTTTCCTTCGACGTCGTTTTGTTACATTAAAATAACATTGATGAGAAAACAAAAAAAATCACCTCCCGGCTGGGGCCACTGATCTGTGTGGAGTGTGGATGTTCTCCCCATGTCTGTGTGGCTCTCTTCAGATACTCCGGTTGCCCACCACATCCCAAAGATGGGCATGTGAGGTTAGCTGGTGTGTCTGTGTGGTCCCTGTGTATGTGAGTGTGAGTGTGAGTGTGAGCACGCCCTGTGATGGGATGGCATCCTGGCCAGGGCTGGTTCCTGCCTGGTGACCTGGGCTGCCGGGATAGCCTGTAGCTACCTGTGACCCTGAACTGGAATAATTGGGTAAATAATTTCCTTACTTGTTTTTATTAATCTTTCTTAAATGTACGTATAGCTCATTTATTTTAGTGTTTAATATTAGAAATATTTTCTTCCTTATTTAGAAGTTTGGTGATGTTTTTGTGACCAGAAATATGCCATCGGAACTTAACTCGTGTTTATATCAATTAGCCTATGGTAAAATTGGTTTCGTTATACATTATTTTGCTTAAAGTTGCAGTTTCCAAGATCCTATTGACAATGTTAAGTGAGGACTTACTACTGTACAGTGTGGTAGGTGGCCAGACTAGAGCAATTCTGTTCAAAATGTGGACAGCGGGGTGCTGGACCCCGAACTGCTAT
>RJWJ010031437.1:0-19210 GCA_004363605.1 Indri indri
CTTGGACAATAACTAAGGCATATTTCACCCGCACCAAACAACTGCCATAGAAAACATTTAGAAATTTGATAGTCTTGCTTGAAATATTTACTTAAAACTCTGAATTAGTATCTTTTTTTTATAGTTCAAACTTCTCATGGAACATCTGGACCCTGATGAAGAAGAAGAAGAAGGGGAGGTGTCAGCTAGCACAAATGCTCGGAACAAAGCAATTACCTCGCTGCTTGGAGGAGGCAGCCCTAAAAATAATACAGCAGCAGAAACAGAAGATGATGAAAGTGATGGGGAGGATAGAGGAGGAGGCACTTCAGGGGTGAGGCGGAGGAGGAGTCAACGTATTTCGCAGCGTATTACGTAAAATGATTTTTATGTGCTTATATATGTCAGTCTATTAAATGTACACCAAGTAATGTAATACTTATAAAGAGAAAACATTTTGTAGATAGAGATTCTCTACTTAACCATTTATACATCCTTTTGTAGAAAGTTTAACATAAAAGACAATAAAAAAAACAGAAATGAGATTTATCCAACACAAAGGGTTATTAATTTTTCTTTGGATTGTATTAATGCGTGTTATCCTTTTTATTGTTGCTAAGTTTTATGCAGCTTTATGGTTCATATGTATATATTTTATATATCAATAAGAGTAAAGACACGGGTACAAATTAAGAGTTATATGGTTTTACAAATATATGTTAACCCCTTGGCGCTGGCGGTCACGGTGCGTCTCATTGCCGGCAATGGAAGTGTGCCGGGAAATCCCAACTCCCGGCGTCAAGGGATTAAAAGCAATAAAAACAATAATTTCACTAAAATTCTTTTGTGTAACACTTGGTCTTTTTTCCCCCTCCCAATGTTTTAGTCATTGAGAAGGTCAAAACGAAATTCAGACTCTACGGAGTTGGCAGCACAGATGAATGAAAGTGTTGACGTCATGGATGTCATCGCTATTTGCTGTCCAAAGTACAAAGATCGACCACAAATTGCAAGAGTAGTACAGAAAACCAGCAATGGCTTCAGTGTTCAGTGGATGGCAGGCTCCTACAGTGGCTCCTGGACTGAGGCTAAGCGCCGTGATGGCCGCAAACTGGTGCCTTGGGTAGACACTATTAAAGAGTCAGACATTATTTACAAAAAAATTGCTCTAACAAGTGCTAATAAGCTGACAAATAAAGTTGTTCAGACTTTAAGATCCCTGTATGCCGCCAAGGATGGGACTTCCAGCTAATGAATTTGTACATGCAGCCAAATTTACAGGAATTTTTTTAAAAGGCAGAAAAACTTGAAATATCAACATTCTGGCAAAAAAAAAAAAAAATCAGTTTTATGAAGAGTAAGAGTGGAACCTGGGATGCAGGAACAAAAGAAGGAAATGTTGGGCAAACATTTTTGTGGGAGCTCCCTTCGCTGTTGTGCAGCAGAAACAGATTCTCAGTTCATTTTTACTCCCACTGTATTATAGTTTAACAAAAATTGTTTATATCTTGGAAAAAAAACTTTCTGTTTAAAAAAATAAACAAGTGAATGTTGGAAATTAGTCTGTTAATGTTCTTAATAAAGTGTTCTTGGAGTTTAACCTAGCAGCGGATGGCTTTCTTTAGCTTAGCCCAGTTTCCAGGGAAGCATTGTTTTTCCAGGCTGTAAAATGGCAGAATCTCCTGGATATATAATTTATTCTGTTGAAAAAAAAAAGCATGCAGTATCTATGACCTATCTGCAGAAGGAGTTTTTGTAAATGTAGATTTTGATGTATTAGGTCACCCTGAAAACAATACAAGAAAAGGGATCCCCAGGCATTCTGGTGGAGCGAATACTGCAATAAATTTTTTTACTTCTCTTTGTTACTTGTCTGTTTCCATTTGAATTTCTTATTGTAAAAAACCTGTTTAAACCCATTTATATTATTTTGCAGTCTTTTATGTAAATTTATTATAACACTGGTTTTCAAAGCAAAACATAAAATATTGTTTATACAGTTTGTATAGGCTGACTTCTGAATAATTGGTATCTATTATTTTCATTCCCGTAAGAGGGTGTAAACAGTTAACTCCAGGGTTTTATTGTATCCTGCAATATTTAGTATTAAGTATATATGATTTAGCACTGTGCCAAACACATTTTCCAGAGTACATTTTGATATAAAAAGAAACTATAGTATATTCCTTGTATGCTTCAATTTCTTTCTAGTGATGTCATGATGGTGATATTTTTTAAAACTTGGATAAAGTTAACAATCCTGCTGTTTTGGAAAACCAGCATTTCTCTTAGTTAAAATGATGCCTTTTTATTTTAGAAATAGAGTTGAATATGACACTTCATAATTACATTCACAACATTTTTCACAAATTATTTTTTAATGCTGAAAAGAGTAATTTTACTTATTATGTTTATTTTCTATTGCAAAAGTTTTGTCATACTTTTTTGGGAAGAGTTATTCATACATTAGTTACTACAAATATAATATATTGACTAAATTGGGAGGGAGGTGTTTAATCATTTGATTTGCATAGTTGACACTTAGAAAAATAGTAATGTCTAAAATTTATAGTGGATGAGGTCTGTTCTAAGTTTAATTCTTTTTTAAAACGTGTACTTATTTTTAAATCACCTCAAAAAATTGGCCTCTAGAATTCTGTTTTATGAAATTGGCAAATAAATGAAGGTATTTGTGAGGAAGGGTGACATTGCCACAAAATACCTTTTTGTGACACCTATTAAACCACTATGAAAATAACTTCAGGATCTACTTCCTATGTGGAATTCTTTCAGAATGCTTTCTTGAAGGAAATGTGTTCTCACTCTTCATTTTCTTCCCCTTAATTGCATGTTGCCTTTTCCATTTTACTGTGAATTCTTGGGGACAAAACTAGGGTTTTGGTTTTTTTTTCTCCTTTAATTTATTTGTTTATATCAACAAAGGATTTGAGGTAGCTTATGAAAATAATAATATACCAATAAGAGTTAGAGAAAATATAAGAATATATATAACATTCTGCCCAGAGATTACTGAAAAATAGAGATGTGGGTAAAAAAGCCAATTTTTAGTGCTGTGTACCTGACAATGCATGCCGTCATTTAATCTCACAAAAATTCGTTAGTTACATATTTTATCCATATTTTGTAGATAAGGAAAACAGGCTTGGAAGGATTCAGTAATTTGTTAATAAATGTCATAATAGGGACTTAAATCTGGAATTGGAGTAATTGTGTCTCACTAGGCTAGTTGAACATCAAGCATTAAGGGAGATGATCCTTATTGAAAGTAAAGCAGTTCCTAAAGTACCATACTTGGGACCCTATATAAAGTAAGCTTTAGGAAATAGATGTACAGTAGTAAGACTTATGTTGCCTCAGTTGATCATAGATGAATTGCTGTGGATGCCCTTCACTGGAAATTTAGGAATTTTAGAAATTAAGTTTTAGGATTTTTCGTATGTTCTAAGCTTCAATATTTTATCTGTTAATATAAGCCAAATGTTGACATGACATATAAGCCTTAACTCTTAAACATATGAACCAAAGTTTACCAAAAGTTGGTGATTTCTCAAAGGTGATTTTTTAGGTCTTAACACTAAAATAAGTTAAGGCCTTGGCAGTCAAATATATGAAATCAAACTTTTCAAGTATATCAGGGATTTACAAAGTTCAGTCTTAATCTGTAGTTTGTTGACTTACTGTATATTAACTAATCTTGCCATGTTTATTTACTTGTATTGAAGAGAAGATACATTTAAAGTACCTCTTTTTAAATATATTAATATGAAATTTTAGCCTTTCCTTGCTGAAATTGTTTATTATTTTAACAAAGAATAGCTAGTTTTATAAGATAATCCACACCAAAATACACATGACAGAAAATTCAGTGATCTCTAGAATTTTCTAGAATTCAGTGATCTGTAATAGAAGAAATGCTGAGCTTTAAAAAAATATATTCTGTTGATATGTTGAGTGTTTGAATTATTAGCAGGTAACTAAAGCACACAGGCGATTTTTGATGGCTGTAGTCTGTTTCATGAAGACAGGTAAGTCAAACTGATTTCTGTCTAATATGGATTTTATGATCAACAAGCAAATTTATCATATTTTCATTTAGAAAGTGAATTTAACCAAGGAGGTATGTGATTCTCCCTTTCCCACACACCAGTTTTAGTAGCCCAAAAACTCATCCTGGTCACTACCCCAATGTCCATGCAGTCTGCATCTTTGGAACTATTGATACAGATCTTAAACTGGAATAAGATTATGTTTGCAAGTATAAAACCCAGCAGATAACCCACTTGAAATCATGATGTAATTTGAAACACTTGGCAGTAATTTTTACTCCATAAAAATCCTACTTGTTTGAACCTTTTGTTGTTTGCCTTTGTCAATTTAAAACTCAAGTTTGTTTTATTCCCTAGCTAATTTTTGCCATAGGAAGCATATTATTTATTACAAATTGATTTTACTAATTTTATTTATTTGAGGTTTTTTCTAAATGCACCATTGTCCTATTGGTCCTATTTAAGAAACAATTAAATGGAAATTTTGTATGATAGGTCAATGGCCAAATTCCAGTTTGCATAGTCTAAGTGGTCATAAAATTCCCGTGTGTTTTGCATGACAATATGGGTGAGTACCACCAACCCACCCTTGATTTTTAAGACCCCTATTTTATATGACTTCATTGCTCAGAGCAGTGTGCACACCACAATTATTTTTCTTCTCAGAATTCTTTTAATTATTTTAACTTTTTGTTATGTTTGGGAAGCCCCATTTCCCCTTTACTCAGTTTCAATCATTATCAATTTCTGACCAAACTTGTATGAGCTGTACCTCATATACTCCCCTCTCCCATATTTTTTAAAACAAATCCCAAACATTGTATTTCAACTATATAAATGTTATCTTTAGATATTAATATTTCCTTGATATCAAATATCCAGTAAGTGTTCACATTTATAATTTTCTCATAAATGTCATATATTTTTAGGTCTTATTCTGTAGATTTCTTCATCTTCTTTTCTTGCAGATGTTTTATGATGAAACTGAATTGTTTTTTTCCTTGGGTTCTTAAAAAAAAATAGCTGATTCTAAATAGAAGGTCTGCAGTTATTTTCTTGGTTTTAATCCTTCTCCTTACTTGAATTTATTGTAGGTTTGAGAGATACTGGATCTCTTCCAAATCCATAAGTATTGATGCTTGAGCCTGCATATCTAGAACAGAGATACCATTACAAAAATAATGAAGTAAGGAGGTAGGTCCACTTTTCAGAAAGATGGTGATAAGGGGTGGGGAACCTGCGGCCTTGGGGCCACATGCGGCCTTCTTGATCCTTGACTGTGGCCTTTTGACGGAAGCTAAATTTTACAGAATAAATCCCTTTATTAAAAGTTTGGATTCAGTCGAGGGGCCACACTTGGGGATATGGAGGACCACATGTGGCCTTGAGGCCATAGGTTCCCCAATCCTTTGAATTTCTGCAAATGCCATGAATGCAATAGGAGGTAGAGAAAGTAAGGAAATGGAAGTTTAACTAGATGCCAGAGGATGCACCCAAGTTCCTTTGTTGGTCACTGTTTTTTGGGGGGTTATATACTATATAAGTGGACTACAGGCTGTGATTATTTTTACTATATAGCTTAGAGAGTGTTATAATTTTTGTTGAATGGAATTTTGCCTCTACCTTTTTCCTTGTGACTTTTTTCAGTCATTGTATAATCTCAGTCACACAGAACTTTGGAAATGAAAAGTTATGTTACTTCATCAAATATAATGTCCTCACCCTTTGCATTGGCCTTTCGTCTGCTAAGTAAGAAATGGCAGTGTAAGTTTGTTCTGATTATAACTTGCCTGGAATTGTAATTTTGGCTTAACCTTATTAGAGTTAGGTCCTGGAACAAAGAACAGAAAAAGTCATTATGATCCAAGTTTGTCATAAAACTTAAAACAATAATTGATCTCCACATTCCATAGTTTAAAAAATATTTATAGAATCATACAATATGAAGGATCTGAGAAATCATTTAATCCAGATGTTTTTAGCCACTTTGGAATTCATGAACCCTTTTGAGAATCTAATGAAGGCCATGAAATCTCTCCTTAGACAATGGGATAAATTCATATCCAGAATTGGGCATACAATTTCAACCGGTTCTTGGTCACACCCACCCACTTCCGTGTGACCTGTCTTGGGAATTCATGGACTACTACAAGTTTAGAAATTCTGTTCTAATCCAAACACTTCTTTTTAAGAGGCTGAAATTGAGGCTCAAAGAAGTGAACTTCAAGCTGCACACCTACCCACTACCAGAGTCAAGAGCAGCCCTGGGCTTTTATCTTTCAGATAAGTTGCTCTTAAAGGAAGATTTCATTTTGGAAACCCTTATGCAGTCCCCTGCTAAGATCTCCATGGAGGCTACTTAATGACTAAATTTTATTGAATTTTTTTTCCTATACCTTTTCAGAAGACCCACTTTTATATTCTCAGATTTTGTGATGCCTACCGTCCTGTTAGATAAAGGGAGAAGGGAAAATGCAGTATTTTATTGTGTTTTATTTTAATTATTTTCTTTATCACCTCACTTGATGTAGAAGGCTAAAACTTGGATTTGTAAAAAGAATATTAACTTTCAAGTCAGAAGACATATTCTGAAACCACATGTTTCTGAAACCACTATAAAATGAAGTTTGCTAAATAAAATCACTTAGCATATTATGTAGGAACTTATTTAAAGAAAGCAATAATTACGTTTTGTATATATGTATATATATTGAGATCCATCAGAATCTAAATATATATAGATTTGGTATATATATATATATGGTTTAAGTGGGGAGATGGAAGATGGAATTCTGAAAGTGGGAATAGCATAGTGCACGCAAGAACTAGGGTATGTGGAGTATAATATCAAAAGACGAGGCTACCGAAAGATAGAAGGCATAAGTATGCAATTTTGTTAACTTTAATAATGTAGTAATAATGTAATTTGACCATTTTAATGTGTAAGCAGTTTAAGTGTTTTTAAGCAAAGGATTGATGAAAGCTTACTCTGATTGCTACATAGAGGAGGATAGACGTGAGAGTGTCAAGAAGAGGACACGAATGCAATAGTCTCAGATAGTGAGAGACTGAAGTAGGATGATGATGGTAATAGGGATGAAGAGAAGATTGGAGTGATTGCAGATGTATTTGGGAAATGAAAATAGCAGGGCTCGATAGTTGACTAAATGGGGTAAATGGAAATACAGTTGTCAAAGATAGCTATCAAGTGTCTCTGGCTTAAGTGACTAAGTTCAATTTTAAATATGTTGAAAGTGAGTGTGATACATTCAGGTGATGTCCAGAAAGTGGGAATATACATGGGCATGACATTTTAAGGGGGAAGCCTGGGCTGGGGCTGTATTTGGGAGTCAGCGGCATGTAAGTTGTAGAGTAAGAGCAGCACAGAGCCAAAGAAGAATTTTGAAGACTACCAATATTTAAGGTGCGACAGGAGAAAATGAGTTTGTGGATGAAGCAGGAAAAATGATGAGAGGAGTATAGGGAGAATGCAGAAACTAAGGGGCCAGAGAGTTTCAAGAAAGAAGGAGAGAGCAACATATGAAGTGCAGCAATAACATCAAGACTGAAAAATTTTAGATCTTCCATTCAGTGTGTAAATTTTAACTTTAAGGAGAGTAGTTTCAGAGAGGATGGGAGCAGAAGCCAGATTGGAGTAGAGAAATGAATGAGAATCTTAGGGAGAAGGGCAGGGCAGGAAGAGAGACAATTAGAGTGCTGAAATTCTGAGAAGTGAAGCTGGAGAGAGAAGCAGATAATAAAGCACCTGATATGCTGCATTCAAGAGTTTGGAAGGACTTTAAACAGGGTATGATAAACTCAGGGTTGTGGCTCAGAAAGATCACTAACCTGCTGCAAGATAGAGAATTGTGGTGGTGTCAAACTGCATGATTGTGTTATTTTTCTCTGGTAGTGCTCAGCTGCTCAACAAAGACTTGAGCCTGTCATTGAGCCAGGATTTGGGGGTTGCTGGAGGTATAGTTGAAGAGCTTGACTGAGAGGAAATGGAAGAATCAAGGTTCAGAAGTCTTCATGAAGTGGAAGAACAAGTATAATGGGAATAGCAGAAGTGGAATAATAGGATAATATAGTCAGAGAAAGGGGTGTATGAGGTTTCTGAAGGAGCCTTTGTGGGTGCACGGCGCTGAGTGTGACATTGGGAATGAATTTAGTAAAGTGAAGAGGTGAAATTAGGCCTTCCTGAGCTAAAACATTGGCTTTATTCCTTCTTACCTACTATACCAGCAGGTTGTCTTGAAGATCACTTAGTATTGACACTGGTACATTGTTTTTAGTTTTTGCACATTTTGCCAGGAAATGATCACAAACTACACAATTATTTAATAACAATTGAGATGAGTGCTAGAAAGGAAATGTAATAGAAGCCAGGAGAATATGTAGCACTGAAGTAGTCTGAAAGGTTGAGAGAGATCAGAAAGACTTCCTTCTCCAAGTGAAACTAATCCTCAGATAAAGCCTGACATGCAGTGGACATAACAGATACCAAATAATGTTTGAACTATTGGGAAATGGAAAAAAATTTGCTCTCACCAATTCATTCCTTAAGGACATGATGGTTGAGCTTTGAAGTATGAGGGGAAAAATGGTGAGGAGAGAGGGAGCAAGGAGAGTGTCCCAAGCAGATAGCAAAGCATTGTAAAGGTCCTAAATAAAGGAACATATGTCCTTCAGAAGCCTCACATTTCCTATGAATGGCAGAGAACAAATGAGAGAAGAATGATGAAGCTGATAAAATAGGGGCCAATTTATGCTCCTGTAGGCCATGTTAAGGATGGACTGTAAACAATGGGAAGATATTAAAGAGATTAAGATGGGTTGGGAGTGGAATAGGGATTTGTATTTATGGGATCCAATTTGCATTTTTAAAAGATCACTGACTACAATTTATAGAATGATTGGAGGGGGGTCATAGTCGTCCGTGTGAAAGACGATGATAACTTGGGCTGTGGTGGTGGCAGTGGAAGGCAAGTAGGGGCCTCATTTGTAGAACTGTTTAGAAAGTTAAGTCAGTCACTTACACAAGTGAGGGTTTAGAGTGAAACAAAATATAAAACAAACAAAAAAAAGTTAAATCAGTCACTTAGCTGGTTGATTGTTATTTAAATTGTAATAAGGAGATAACAGGTGTGGGTTTCCTTAGTAAGATTAGGTGAGTGAGACAAGTCCTCTTGGGTAGGTATCTACAGAGAAGACAACGTTTCTTACCCGTAGGTTCATCTGGAGAATGGCCCATAAGGAATAACCATGATTTAAAGTGAGGAAAGGAATCAAAATATGGGACATATATTAAAACACTCAATTGAATGTTTAAGATTCTGCCTTTTATACAATTAAAAGTAATTCTAAGACAAAAATTTTAGTGAGGCAGGTTTTTAACTCAGTGATGAAGTTTATATTATTGAATAGTTTAATTTTCTAATTAAAGAAATAATGCCTTGTGCCATGTCTCCCTATCCATTCCTTTTTTGTAGAGGCAACTACTTCGAACTCTTAGTGCTTTGGCCATTGTATCTCTAAAAGATATACTATTAAACAGTTTAATTCTAGACTTTGTGTATTGAATTATATTATGATCTATTGACTTTTTATGATAGATAATGACATGGGGGCTCTCTTAATATCTTTCCTCCTCCCAATATGGGTGTCACTGTATTTAATGAACATTTATGTAATATAAAACTGTAAATATTGTTTAATCAGAGCCAACTGTACTATGAATACATTTTCTTTCCTGTATACTTTTCTGTTTCTCCTTTACTGAAATGGCTTTACTTTTTCACTCACATAATTTCCATGGAGAAATCTTTAATTCTTTTGGAATGCTCTTTCATATAATTCATTCTTTTGACTCTTCCCCCACGTTCTGCCCCGTCCCAATCCCACATCCCCGTCACCAAACTCCTTCTTGGAGCTCTTCTTAGTTTTGTACCCATCTGGATTTGTTTCCAGGGCTGCTGCAAAGTTGTACCTTACTTTTCCTTCCCCTCTTCCACTTGGATCCAGAATTTGTCTCTGGAACCCATAGCTTTCTTTTAGCTTAAAAATGTTCAATTTGCTTGAGCACATTGTGCTGTAGCTTCCTAAGAATGGGTACATATGAACAAACTTTGAATCAGTGGGTGTCTGCAAATGTCTTTATTCCCCATCTCCTCATGATTGATAGCTGTGTGTATAATTCTAGGTTGAAATTTTTGCCTTTGAAAACATGTTAATGTAATATGCTAGCCTGTGTTATTGTTGTTAAGTGAGCTGATACCATTCTGATTTTTAATTTTGTCCCTTTGCGTGTGATGATCTGTGTTTTCTCTCTGTAGAAACTTTTAGGATGTTTTCTGTATTTCCTTTTTTTTTTTTTTTTAAATAGATGGGGTCTCACTGTGTCACCCAGGCTGGAGTGCAGGGGTGTGATCATAGTTCACTATAACCTCAAACTCTTAGGCTCAAGCCATCCTCCTGCCTCAGCATCCTGAGTAGCTAGGACTACAGGTGCACACCACTGGTGCCCAGCTAATTTTTTTTTTTTGTAGAGACAGGGTCTCACTATGTTACCCAGGTAACTCCTAGCCTTAAGTGATCCTTCTGCCTTGGCCTCCCAAAGTTCTGAGATTACAGGCATGAGCCACTGCGCCCGGTCTATATTTCTGGTATTCTAAAATTTCACAGTGATGTCTTTTAATGAGGATCTCTTTTTAAAAGACATTTTGCAGGGCATGTTATAGACTAATTTGTGTCCTGGAGAATTTTCTTTAACAATTTCTTCCCCTTTAGTTGCTTTATCCTCTCTGACGTTTCTGTTAGATTATTTTCTCTCCTGGACTGATTTTCTCAGTCATGTTTTTGCTCCATTTGTTTTTTTCTTTGTTTTGTGGCTCTATCTTCTTTGAGAGCTTTTTGACTTTATCTGCTAACTCTTCTATTAAATTTATTTCAGCTATATTTTAAATTTTGGGGTTTTTGCTTGTTCTCTGATTGCTCCCCTCATGCAGTAACTTATTTTATGAATGTAACATCTTCTCTTATCTATTTGTCAGATTAGAAAGTAGAATTCTCACTTTCCATTTGGAGGCCTGAGCATCATGTGTTAGGTTTAAGTAGGCTAAGAAATCCCATTCCTTACTCCTTTGAGTTCTGATTAGAATTATAAGCTGGAGTCAGACAGATGGAGATAAAATAAACAGCTTTATTGTCAGTAGGGCCACAATAGAGATATTGTAGCCTGGACTTGCAACTACAATCAAGTTTGCTGCCATATTCCCCAAAACTAGACCTCGTGGTCCAACTGCTAGGTGAAGTATTCTGCAAGGCAGATAGGTATCTACTTAGCCAACCAAAAGAGAAATTGCTGCCCCTCACATATCAAGTCCCAAGAGTAGGGACAGAGAGAATAAAGTCATATATACTTGGCTTTTAATACATGTATTACACTCATTTAAGAAATGGGAAACAACTGATGAACTCTGGCCCCTCAACAACAGAAATATAAATCCTCTTTGTTCCAACTGAAATACTCTCATAGAAATGTGAGAATAGTATTCCCTTTGTCATTGTCTGAGCATACTAATTTGTTTTAAAACCATTTTTAGAAACCATTTCTATTTCCGTAAGATTTGTTTCTCTATTATTTTGCCTGTTTAATTTGGATTCTCCCTTTCATGATGAGACTTTTCTCCATGTATCCGTTGATGCCTAACTGTCCAGTTAGGTTTCAGAGCAAGATTTTCAAACATTTATTAAAGCTCTGAGCATATAGATAGAGTTCCTCTGGTGTGCTTCACTCCAGGGCAGTGGTCAGCAAACTTTTTTCTGTAAAGGGCCAGAAAATAAGTATTTTAGGCTTTATATGCCATGAGGTCTATGTTGCAACTTTGCAACTCTGCCACTGTTGCACAAAAGCAGCCATAAATATTTAATATGCAAACAGATGGGCAGATTGTGTTAACCAAAAAAAAAAAAAAATCTTATTTACCAGAACAAGGGCTAGGCTAATTTGCTGACCTCTGCTCTAATGTAGATTATTATGGGAAGCTGGACTCCTGTTTGGGGCACAGATGCTAGGAATTCTTTGTAAAAAGGTTGCAGAGATGAGGAATTGCAACTGTTCTACATATAGACCTAAAACCACAACTGTCTCACTATGCCCCGCCCCCCCCCTTTTTTTAAGAGACAGGACCTCACTGTGTTGCCCAGGCTGGAATATAGTAGCTATTCACAGGTATGATTGTAGCACACTGCAACCTTGAACTTCTGGCCTCAGGCCTGAAGCAATCCTCCCTCCTCAGACTCTCGAATATCTGGGACTAAAGATAGGCACCTATCACTGTGCCCGGCTTTAAACCATGCCCCTTTTTGTGCTCATTAGTTCTGAGTCTCAAATTCACTGTTCATCGCTGCCTTTTGCACAAATTATAGCTTCCTCCACCCTGTTATACCTGTTGCGTCTTCATTCACTTTCTGTCTTCTAAAAATTTGCTGAAATCTTTCATCCAGTAATATCTCCTTTCCAATTATCTTTATTTGCATTGATTTGTATACTTATAAAATTCCTTTATTATCCTTTCACTTGGGTCTTGGGAGAGAGAAGGAATAAAAAATATTTATTAATAGACTATTTGTCTAGAAACCATTTTTAAATTCTTAATATTGAGGTTATTTTAATTAGCTCGTTTTTAAATTTACTAGCTTTTGAACATATTTTACATACTTGTTTTTAAATTAGTATCATTCTTTTAAAAAGTCCTATGTGAAAATTTTCCCTTCAGGTAGGCAACTCCTACCATAGAAGTTGACCCCAGGCCCATATATATAAGAACCATTTATTTATCTATTCCAAACCAACCTTACCTAACAAGGCTTTTTTACTTCTTAGGTGTTCCCTGGAGTCAATATTTTCATGAAAATGAAAGCATAGCTTCCATCAGGGTCTCCTTAATGGTGTCGGGCCACAGTCCAGATGCTGAACACACATGAATGGTCAGTGTGTAAGCAATGTTTGAAATAAGTCAAGCTCTGGACGGCTACCACTGTCATTTCTGCCCAATTATCAAATGCATTTTCCTTACTTTTCCTTAGAAAAGCTAACCAGAACATAAAGCATATAGTACACAATAATTCTTTGAGTTGTTGAGAAATGGAAACTGGTGTAAGCTATAATGGTTGTCATTAGTTCATCAAATATTTACTGAGTATATCTGTTGTTTTTTGACTTTTTAATGGCCATCCTAACAGAGATAAGATAGTATCTTATTGTGGTTTTAATTTGTATTTCCCTAATGATTAGTGATGTTGAGCATTTTTTTCATGTTTGTTGGCTATAGGCTAGAAACAGTGGGTGCTGAAGTGAGAAAGTAAGTATGACTGAAGTCAGTGTTTTTTAAACTCAGGATTTAATTTCTTGGAAGAAACTTTGGTGTTTGAGCTTGCTCTGCTGACAGATTTCAAACTCAGACAGAATAAATAGTAGGACACTCAGATGTAAATTTGGTTTAGTGACACACTATACTAAATGATATATTAATTTCTAATAAAAATTTGAGGAAAACAAAAATCAGTTTTGAGAAACCGAATTGGGGGGAACTTTCTTGATAATTAGAGGTATTCTCGAGCATGGCAAATACTAAAAATCTAGATAAACTGCTTTTTTTATTTCAAGAATGAAGGACATAAAGTCTACATCCTTCCTTATAAGCAGACGTTCTGAAACACACTCATTTGGATGTTTCTTCTATGATCAGACACATTGAGCAAAGCTGTCAGATCTCAGTGTTTTAAAGATAATGAGAGCGTATTCAAGCTAGAGGCTGGATACCTCCTGGGATTGTTAGCCCTCTGCCAATACTCTGTGCCCTCTTTCCTTCATTATGTTTGGGTTTATTGTATGTACATAAAATCCAGAGACTAAGAGAAGACTACCATCTCCAGTTACGACAGAGTAACTAGTACCTGACTAACTCACCTGCCTTAACCATAAAAGTATGCAAAATATATGTGAGGCAACTTCTTCTAGACATTGGATGAAATGCAGCACAAGACAGTGATCCCTGAGAGAAGGGAAGCTCCTGAAGTGAGTCCCACAAATGCTTAGCAATCTGCTTAAGAATATTATCCTGACTCTAGCACTGTGAGCTGTAGTTCAAGCAGCTCACAGTACTCCCACTGAGCTGAGAAGGCAGGGATCAGAGTCCAAGGTAATTATAGTGGATGAGCTCTACAGGGTAGGACAACAGAAGAAAGAAGACTATACAGAGAATCTCATAATTATGAGAATTATTTTTCTTCACCTTATTTTAATAACTCTAAGCAGGATAGATGCAAATACACTAAACTTGGGTCTCAAAGGAGGTACATTGCTCCTTTTGTAAAAAATTTTATTTATTTTCATTTAAACAGATTTAGGGGGTAAAAGTTTTTTTGTTACGTGGCTGAATTGCCTAGTGGAGAAGTCTAGGCTTTTAATATACCCAGCACCTGAATAGTGTACATTGTAAACAATAGGTAATTTTTCATCCCACATCCTCTTCTCATCCTCCCCCTTCTGACTCTCCAGTGTCCATTAAGTCATTCTATTTGATTATGTGTACCCATTGCTTAGCTCCCACTTACAAGTGAAAAGATGTGGTATCTGGTTTTTTGTTCCTGGATTACTTCACTATAATAATGGCTGCCAGTTCCGTCCAAGTTGCTGCAAAAGACATTATTTTTGATGGCTGAGTAGTATTCCTGTGTGTGTGTGTGTGTGTGTGTGTGTGTGTGTGTGTGTCTGTGTGTGTACCACATTTTCTTTGTCCAGTCATTGGTTGGAGGGCACTTAAGTTAGTTCCATATCTTTGCCATTGTTAATTGTGCTGTGATAAACATATGGGTGCTGGTGTCATTTTTATAAAATGACTTCTTTTCCTTTGGGTAGATCCCTAGTAGTGGGATTGCTAGATAGAATGGTAGATCTGCTTTAGTTCTTTGAGGAATCTCCATACTGTTTTCCATAGAGGTTGTACTAGTTTACATTCCCACCAAGAGCGTATAAGCGTTCCCTTTTCACTGCATCCACGCCAGCATCTATTGTTCTTTGACTTTTTAATAATGGCCATTCTGACAGGGGTAAGGTGGTATCTCATTGTGGTTTTAATTTGCATTTCCTTACTAATGATTAGTGATGTTGAACATTTTTTTCATAAGTTTGTTGGCTATTTGTTTCTCTTCCTTTGAAGAAAAATGTGCATGTCTTTTGCCCATGTTTTAATGGGTTATTTGTTTTCACTTGCTGGTTTGTTTGAGTTCCTTATAGATTCTGGATATTAGACCATTTTCAAATATATACCTTGTGAATATTTTCTTCCATTCCGTAGGTTGTGTATTTACTCTGTCGATTATATCTTTTGCACAGCAAAAGCTTTTTAGCTTAATTAAGTCCCATTTATTTATTTTTTAAGGGGGAAAATATATAACTTCATTTTTAACATAGTAATTAAATTCTACCACAGATTAGGGACACTGTGATTTTTTTAATTTAATAAATACAAATGAATAAAACTACTTCGTTTTGTAAAGAGACTGCCTCTTCTCCCTCTTCCCTCTGGAGCCCACCTGCTGGCAGAGCCCCCATGCCCACAGCCCCTACCTTCTCAAACAAACCACATTTTTTCACTCTATGGAGAGGGCTACATCTCATTTGCCTGTGAATACTGTTTGGGTTCAATGCTTCTCCTTTCCCCAACCCCTTGCATTTCAAATTGTAAATGATTCCTTTCTGAGAAGGAAAAAATCTGGCATCCACAGAAGCCAGACATGATGCCACTTCAACCAGAACTTGTCAATATCATGACATTATGTGTGAGGTTTCAGTCACATAGACTACTGTCCACTGGATCCATTATGAAAGGAAAGGAGAAAAGGAATATGTAAAGTAAAATCTATTGTATGCCTCATAGACTATTCCTTATTTCAAACATAGAAATTCCTATTTAAATTTAACCTGTTCGAAACAAGCCAGATATTTGATTCTGCATGCCACAGATCTGTTACTGCTTATAAGGTGACCTCCTGGCACCATGCTGCTCAGCTGACCATGTTAGAGAATGTTGGAACAGAATCAAATCAAAATCATCAATCACAAAAAAGTGTTCTGTCTCCACCCTGGAGTCCAGGGACCCCACAGGCCTACTGCCAGGAGCACCAGTCTGGGTCAGGGATAAGACACCCCTCTAAGCTCTGAGCTAAGGAATAATAGAGTCCCTTCTGATTTTGAATTGCAAAGAATGATTTTTGAGCACTCTGGGAGGCCGAGGCGGGCGGATCGTCCTGAGCTCAGGAGTTCAAGACCAGCCTGAGCAAGAGCGAGACCCTGTCTCTACCGAAAATAGAAAGAAATTAATTGGACAGCTAAAAATATATATAGAAAAAATTAGCCGGGCATGGTGGCACATGCCTGTAGTCCCAGCTACTTGGGAGGCTGAGACAGTAGGATTGCTCGAGCCCAGGAGTTTGAGGTTGCTGTGAGCTAGGCTGACACCACGGCACTCACCCTAGGCAAGAATGTGAGACTCTGCCTCAAAAAAAAAAAAAAAAAAAAAAGAATGATTTTTGTGCCAATAGTTAAATTCCCAATGCAACCACAGTGTTAACAAAATCCTTAAGAGCTTCCCAGTTTTTAGACTGGAAAAGAAAAACCCCTGTAGATTCAGAAGAAACTTTCACTAAAACTTAAAGGATCTTACCTGTACCTGCCCTAGTAACACATTAGTAACTAAGACATGAATGTAAATCTTTGATAAATATGATCAGGAAAAGACTCCAGTTCTATTGGTCTTTCTGATGAGCAATAAACTTTTCTGTGTACCCTATTTAGTCCACATATTTAAAAAGTATTTCCTGAAAGTGGTGGGATGTTTTGTAATACTCAACAAATGTAAGAGATATAAATAGATTATGAGAAAAATATTGTTTATAAAATATGAGATAAGAAAGGAAGTGATAAATGCTTTATGGGCACAGAGGACACTAGGAGGGACCACAAAGAGCATTGCCACACTTCTTCACAAAGAGCACTGTTGATATTCCATTATCCCCTGGAGGTCTGACATGTACAACCCCCTCAACACTCCAGGAAGGAAGGGCATCTGCAGGAAGCTGCAAACAGCTGAGTTTGTCAACACTTCAGCTGGAAGAGGTAGCGATGACAGCTTTGACAATCTACCTGAACTACCTTGTGTGGAATACTATAAAACTGCAGTGAGCTGTAAATATTCTTCATATATCATAATTTCAGAGAGAAGCCTGTTTGGATTGAGAAAATCAGGGAAAGAAAAGATTCTGTGGTTCTTGTAAGTTTATCTTTTTTGGTACCGACACAGAGTTATCATTGTCACTAAGTGTTTCCAAGAACGGTGGAACCGTTGGTAGTGTGTGTGTTTGCACACATGTATTGGGGCACGTATCAGTGTACATGCACATGATAAGGTCTCAGAGCCCCAGAGACTTCTGTATGATCTGCTCAGTGATCTTGTAAAACTGCTCCGGTCATCCTGCCCCATTTTGGAAGCATCCACGTTAGCCCTGCTTTCATCGTTGGGCTGTGATCAATGCCAGTCATTCAAAATAATTTTTTTTTTTTTTGAGACAGAGTCTCACTCATTTTGCCCAGGCTAGAGTGCTGTGGCATCAGCCTAGCTCACAGCAACCTCAAACTCCTGGGCTCAAGTAATCCTCCTGCCTCAGCCTCCTGAGCAGCTGGGACTACAGGCATGCACCACCATGTCCGGCTAATTTTTTCTATACAGTTTTAGTTGTCCGATTAATTTCTTTCTATTTTTAGTAGAGACGGGGTCTCACTCTTGCTCAGGCTGGTCTTGAACTCCTGAGCTCAAACAATCCGCCCGCCTTGGCCTCCCAGCGTGCTAGGATTACAGGTGTGAGCCACCGCGCCCGGCCCAAAATAATTCTCTTTATTCACGGGGCCTGCTACAGTTGCTTCTAGAGGATTCAGTATTGGTTGTTTGTATTTGGCCATCAGCTTCTTGAGCGTCGTCCCTGCCATGGCCCAGCAACAACCATGCTCAGCAGCCTTGCTTGTCCCTCCCACCCCAATGCCAGGGGCTGCTTCCAGCCATTTATTTTTGTTTTTGTTTTATTTGTTTTGGGGATGATACTCATAAATTCATTATGTAGACCAATGTTGAGGATAGTTTCCCCTAGGTTTTCTTCTAGAATTTTTATGGTTTCAGGTCTCAATATTTAAGTCTTTAATCTATCTTAATTTTTGTATGTGGTGAGAAATATAGATCCAGTTTCATTCTTCTGCATGTGGCTATCCAATTTTCTCAGCACTATTACCTGAATAAAGTGTCCTTTCCCCAGTATGTGTTTTTGTCTCCTTTGGTGTTTGTCTTCTCAGTTGGCTGTAGATATTTGGCTTTATTTGGGTTATCTATTTCCAGGTTCTCTATTCTGTTCCATTTGTGTCTACGTTTATACCAGTACCATTGCTGTTTTGGTTACTATACCCTTGTAGTATAATTCGACATTGGGTAATATAATGCCACCAGATTTGTTCTTTTTGCTTAGGATCGTTTTGGCTATTCATGCTTCTTTTTTTGTTCCATATGAATTTTAGATTTGTTTTTTCTAATTCTGTGAAAAATGACATTGGTATTTTGATAGCAATTGCATTTAATCTGTAGATTACTTTGGGCAGTATAGACATTTTGACAATATTCATTCTTTCAATCTATAAGCATGGGATACTTTTCCATTTGTTTGTGCCATCTGTGATTTCTTTCATCAGTGTTTTGTAGTTCTCCTTGTAGTAGAGGTCTTTTACCTCAACAAGGTTAAGTATATTCCAAGAGTTTTTTTGTTTGGTTTGGTTTTTGTTTTTGCAGTTCTTGTAAATGTGATTAAGTAAGAACTTGATTCTCAGTTTGATTTTGGTTGTTATTAGTGTATAGAAATGCTACTGATTTGTGTACATTGATTTTGTAACCTGAGACTTTACTGAATTCATTTATCAATTCTAGGAATGTTTTGGAGGAGTATTTAGGGTTTTCTAGGTATAAGATCAAATCATCAGCAAACAGGGGTACTTTGACTTCCTCTTCCAACTTTCTTTCTTTCCCTTAGCTGATTGCTTTGGCTAGGACTTCCAGTACTAT
>RJWJ010031438.1:0-19211 GCA_004363605.1 Indri indri
CCCCCCACACACACTCGCACGCTCTCTGGCACACGCACACTCCTCGCTCTTCCACACACGCACGTTCTCACGCACACGCGAGAGCCTAGGAAGCCCTCCCCACTCTCCGCACGCGGCACAGCCTCACAGATGCCCTGGAGCGCGGCCCCCGCCGCCGCTTGGCATGTTGGGCGCGGAAAAGACATTGCAACTGCTGAGGAGTGGCACCAGGTGGCCCCACTGAGGAGGATGGCACTTCTGTCTTTGGAATTTCAGGATCCTAAGCCAGTGTGGCCTTGCCTCTGTGCGGAATCTTCCGTGGCTCCCTGTGGCCCACTGCCGTGGGTGCGGAGTTCACTCTTCCCAGGGAGCCCCTCGCCCTCCTGTCCGGCCTCATCGCCCCCGCCCCCAGGCCCAGGTCCCTCTGAGGGGTTCCTGTCGGCGCAGGGCCCGGTCGTGCCAGGTGCAGCATCCCGCCGCCCACCCGTCTCCGCCAGCGGCCCCTTCTCCACCCACCCACCCCTTTCACTGCGGATCTCTCTCCCTCCTCCCCGGTTCTCTGGGCCTGACCCGTGCTAGGCGCTCGGCATGTGTCCCGTGGGCTGAGTTTAGACGTGGCTAGATGCAGGCCGCAGGATTAAGGCCCACTTATGGTTTCTTACTGATTTCTCAAGTGTGCCTAGCCTGGCGCCCACCCCAGTGGTGTTACAGGCACTCCAGGGACGCAGGGGGGCCACCCAGCGGTTACCAAGCACCGGGGGATTCCGGTGCAGGGCGCCCTGAGCTGCGCTGGGAGGCAGGTGTTCCGGAGGGGTCCGATGCCCACCCCTGCCCCGGTGGGTGGGCTCTCATCCACTAGCAAAGGGACAGAAAGCAAAACAGGAGCAGCACAGATCGTCCTACCTAAGTGGCCAAGGACACAGCAGCACCTGAGTGGTCTCCACCTCCTCACCTGATCCT
Source organism: Indri indri (assembly GCA_004363605.1). Lineage (NCBI taxonomy): Eukaryota > Metazoa > Chordata > Mammalia > Primates > Indriidae > Indri > Indri indri. Next base: position 940 of record RJWJ010031438.1, read on the forward strand.
GCATTAAGGAGACGACCATTTGCCCCGTTCGCAGCCCGTCCTTTCCCACCGGCACATGGGAGCCTCATCGCGTGGATGCCGGAAGTCTTCCTAGTACTGCTGTGGCAGAGCTGCGGTTGGTGGACGGCGGCATCGTCTCAGCTGTGCCGGGTCTGGGGTGCCTGAGGCCCCTGGTGTGGTCCGTTTGTACCCTGGGCGAATCGGCTCAGGAAACGCTTGCCGAGGCCTCCTCTCGAGCCAGGCGGACGGGGCTCGCGTTGGCCTCGTATCGCGGTGACCACGTTATTCCTTCCACCTTTGTTTACCTCGGTGCTCCAGATGGGAAACTGAGGCATGGGGAGGCAAAGTGACTCACCCAGGTCACACACCTGGGAGTGGCAGAGCCGGGCCCTTGAGTCCCAGACGAGAGTCACCCCACATGCAGGTTTTTGGTGGCCCCAGCGTAGAAGTGGGACCTGGGGGCTTGGGGCCCGGGCTGTGCCCTCAGGAGAGGGGGTGAGGGGACGAGGTGGACCTTCAGGGCCACTGCTCGCCCAGCACAGTGGCCTCAGCCAGAACCATGTCCAGCCGAGGCCGGACGGCGAGGGGGCCCACGGCAGGGGTACGGGGGGCCTTGGAGAGTCCACCTGCCCTTCGGGTCTCAGCTGTGGGTCCTACGCAGGCCGCGGTGACCCATCACCAGTGCCCACGGGCACCTTCAAGGCCCGTCCTTGGTGTTCCTAGTCTCTCCTGTAGGCTTTCTGCAGAGCACAGGCGGCATCACCGCCGGGCCGTGGAGGCTCCTAGCGGAGCAGGCGATGGGCGCTTGGGTGAGTGGCCTCGGACACTCCTGGAGGCAGCGGCCGCCCTCTCCCGCCCCCTGCAGCCTCCTGGCCTCACTGGCCCGTCCAGCTCCGCCTTTCCACGTTTCCACGTCCAGCACCCTCTTCTTGCAATCCTTTCTCTGCTTAATTCAGCTTGTCTGCTGCCCTACATTTATTAAGCTCCTGCTGTGTGATTATGAGTATGCCCAGAGCAGGAGGGAACTAGGACCTGGTCCCTCTCTGTTTCTGCTGGGGCGTTTATTCCCATGGCCCCGAGGGCTGTGGGTGTGGGGAGCTCAGGAAACCCAGGTCTCCTTGAGAGAGATTCTGGCTTGTTCCTCCCTCAGCGGGTCCAGACCCTGTTCCCTGCCAGGTACTAACCTGGCTAAGTTATCACAAAATGATCACGGCCAGGGCGGGAAGCTCAGTCGCACCAGGAACCCAGGTTCACGGTGAGAAATGCCACAAGAGAGGAAAGTACAAGATGCTGGTAGAAACAGGCTTTCTGGAGGCCATGACATTAATCTTGGGTTTTGAAGGATGCCTAGGAGTCTGTGGGGGTGGAGAGCAGAGGATGGGGTGATGGAGACTCTGGAGGAGAGCCTTGAGGTGCCGCCGGGAGGAGTTTGAGCAGACGGAGAGTTAGGCGAGGGCCGCTCAGAGCAGCGGAGGGGCTTGGAGGTGGGTGACCTCTTGGAGTCAAGGTGGCCTGGACGGCGTGCACAGTCTGGCTGGGGACGGGAGGGAAGGTTGGTGGCGGAAGACCCGACTCCGGCAGCCCCCCGGGGTGGGTCTGGTGCGATGGGAAATCGAAGGTCTGGAGCGCTCAGTGTGGTGCGTTATTTTTGTGTTTCGCGTGGATTGTTTCTGCCCGTGATCCCCATCCTACGTCTGCAGGGCTCTCCGTGAGCTGGGATTGTCCCCTCCGCACTGTCCTGTGAGCAAGCCACGAGCGACACATGGCCCGGTGACCGAGGCATGGAATTTTGAATTTTATTTCACATTAATGGGTTTGACTTTGTGGCTGCTGGCTACTCTGCCGGACAGCTCGGCTCTAGCGGGAAGGCGAAGCCTGTGTCCCCGCCCCCAGCCAGCCCCTGTCCTGCCGGCGGGCTGTCGAGCAGGGCCGATGTGACTGTTCTGAGCAGGGGTCTGGCCACCAAGATTGTCCCAGCCCTTCCAGGGGCCTGCCGGGGAACCCAGTGGCATGTGGCTCCAGCACCGCCCGCCCCCACAGCTCTCAGAACAGGCTGCAGAACCCCCAGGCAGAGACAGGAGGTGACGCATCCCTCTGCAAGGAGCAAGGACCATGCAGCCAGGGGACCCAGGCCCGTGGCCAGCTCCCCCCACCCCCACAAGCTTCACTAGTGAAGTTATTGACGGCCTGGCCTCCTTCACGGAGGGAAGGACCCTCACACGTGCTGTGGCGGCTCAGACCCCACTGAACTGGGGTGAATAATCTCCCCCCAAAATTCATGTCCACCTAGAACCTCAGAACGTGACCTTATTTGGAAACGAGGTCTCTGCAGATGTAAGTAGTTAAGATGAGATTAGTCTGGATCGAGGTGGGCCCTAAATCTAGCAGGACAGGCATCCTTGTAAAAAGAGGAGAGACCAGACACGCCGAGGGAAGACGGCCACGAGAGGACCATCGCTCTAGAAGAGATTGGAGTGATGCGGCCACAGGCCAAGGGCCGCTCGCCACCACGGGACACTGGCAGGGGCAGGAAGGGGCCTCCCCTTAGAGCCTTCCGAGGGAGCTCAGCCCTCCGGGACCGTGAGAGAAGAAATGTCTGTGGCCCGGACCACGGGGTCACAGTGGCCCCGGGAAGCACAGGCGGCGGCGGGGGCACAGACCTGCCTTCGGCTTGCTGGTGGCTGCTGGTGCTCCTTGTGCTGGGTGTCCGCCTGCGTCCCCGGTTTGGCGAGGCTGAGGTCCAGGAACACCTTGCATTTCCTGTGCTCACGGGAGGGCACAGCGTGCTATAAACCAACGGCAGCCATCAGGCACTCGAGTGGGCGCCAGGCTGGCATGGAAGGGGAGAGCGGCCCGGGCGCCGGGAAACCCAGCGTCTCGCCGAGCAGGGACCCGTCTGTCCTCGACTCTCTGCTGGAGGACGCACCCCCCTCGGCCTCGGTTTCCTCATCCGTGGAAGGGGTGGTGGGGTAGAGCGGGTGACGTCTGCGCACGTGTCCGTTCCCGCACCCCCCTCGGAGGCCTGGACTGCGAACTTGACCTCCCAGGCTCAGGCGTCGAGGCGGGAGGCAGGCGGGCTGAAGGATGACGTGGGAGGCTGTCGCCACGGCGACCTGCCAGCCGCTGCTGCGCTCTTGGGGTGCCCGGCCACCACAGAGGGGCACCCCGATCTGGGCACCCCACACCTGCAGGTGCTGCGCCGCCCGCCCGCGACCCCGGGGCGGGAGATGCTCAGAGCGCCGCACCCCTCGGGAGAGGAGGAAGGCTCTGTGCAGTCGTAGCGTGGGCCCTGCCGGGCAATTGATTTAAATCATTTTACAGAGAACCTATGTAAAATAAAAAGCCTTTAATCACATTTGTATCCATTTCCAAGCTCCGTAAATCAATTTGAATTGAACTGGGTGCCACGGTTACAGCTGATTAGCGTGTGCGTATATGGTCAAACCAATGCCGGCCGAGGCTGCCGTGGGGGCACCGCCGCTGGGGTGCAGGGCCTCCTGCCGTGGGGCTGGACCCCACCCCCCACCCCCACCCCCGCTCCGGCGCCAGGGCACCCGAAGCCCTTCTCCAGGTGGGTCCCGCAGGTGCCAGGCGAGGGGCGCAGGTGGGCTGCACGCGCACCCCCATCCCAGGGAGCCCCCGAGAAGCTGGGAAGAGCCCTGTTGGCCATTTCTGCTGCAGCCCACCCCGCCCGTCCTCCCTGCGCTCTGCCCTGCTGCAGCCCTGAGCCGGCTGCCGGGGGGGCTGTCGTGTTCACGCGCAGCGGGCCTCAAGGGAGGCCTCCTACAGCTGCAACCCCGGGGCCGTGAGAAGGGACCCAGGATCCAGTTGTTCCTTTACCTGCTGCCAGTCGGGCACCTGCCAGCACCTGGGGTGCACTGGAGCCACATGGGACAGCCCTTGGAGACGGGAACCTCACGCAGACACAGGAGCGTTGGAGGGCGAGTGTTGGAGGACGCAGGCTGTTCTGGGGGGGTGAGTAGGAGGGGCAGGCGGTAATTTTAGGAGAGAGTGGGGCGGGAAGGGCGTCATGAGGAGATGGTGTGCGTGTAACAGTTCGAGGCCAGGGCGTGAGCCCAGACGCGGCTGCGGGGAGGGAGCTCGGGGTGGAGGGCGCAGCAGGAGCAGGCCCAGCCCCGCACGGGCCCGCGGTGACCAAGGCGAGGAGGCCCGTGTGGCGGCAGAGCAAGCGAGGGTGCAGGCCGGGTCGTGGGACCGCCAAGGAGCCAGACCTGACGGCAGAGGAGGTGAGAAACACGCCGAGTGCGTGTCCTTGTAGGAAAGGGTGGCACAGCGCCACAGGCCACGTGGGGAGCCTTGAAGCCACGTCTCAATGCCACAATTCAGTGAGGCAGGGGACAGAATGGGGAAGAGGTCACCTGGGCCTGGCTGGATGCAGCCTGGACAATGTCCCTATCTCGGGAGGCACAGTCCCCAGAGAGGTCTGCAGCCTGGGGGTGGCTGTGGCCTGTGTTGACACCACGTGGCGTGGCTCACGTGCACAGAGGGTGCCTCCTGTCAGCCTGTTCTTGTCCCCTCACGGGTCTCGGGGCTGCTCTGAGCACCCTGGGGAGCTGGGGCATCTTTCTGTTCACCTGGGCGCCACCGAGGCAGGAGAGCTGGCCACCCCGGCCATGGCCTGGTGGCCACGCCTGCCCTGCTCCCCGCTCCTGGAGCAGCCGGTGCCAGACAGGCTTGGCCGGAGCCTCCGGTTGACTTGCTTTTCCTGCTTGTCAGAACTGGCTTTCTGGCTGGGGACGCCGGCCCTTGATGGCGAGTGTGTTTGATCTATAAATAAACGGGAGTCTGACTCTTTGATGAGTTTGCTGATGGCCGGGAGCCGCCTACACGACCGGTGCCAAGGGCTCTGGGGGTCCCGTCTCCAGCACTTTGGGGCTCAGGTTCACTTCCCCCACCTGGCACCATCCCTATTCACGTTCTCCGCTCAAATTGAGCCCCTTCCTCATTGCCTGTGACTTTCTTTGGAATTCTTTCCCGAGAACGCCAGCAATAATGACAGCGGCAAATGCTTCCCTGGAGCTTACGAAACGCCGGTCCCTGCTCTGAGGGCCTCACCCACGTGGACTCATTCCATATTTGTGACAGTCCGATAGGCAGGTGCTTTTATATCCCCGTCGCATCTATGGGGGCTCAGGCCCAGAGAGGTCTGGCAACCTGCCTGAGGCATCCCAGCTCAGAAGAGGGAGAGCTCGGATTGAAACCCAGATAGTTTCCAGATGCAGCGCCCTGGCCTGCCGTGCCACACGGCCTACCAGAGGTGACGGGTGTCTGCGAGGGATGATGACGTGTGACCTCACAGGCCTTTCTCTTCCTCCTGAGTTTGATGGCGTGGCGCTGGGCCCAGATCACACGCATTCCCCCTGCCCTGGAGGAGCTTATATTCTGTGGGGGTGGGGTGGGGTGGGGGTGACAATAAACCCCCTGAGAACATGCGCTGCGTCTGCTGGGGATGGGCGACGAGCAGCAGCGCCACACGGCTGGTGCTGTGGGGCAGGCGGGACTTGGCAGGGACGCTGGAGCAGAGGCGTAAGTGAGGAGTTGAGGGGTGATGCAAAGGCCCTGGGGCAGGCCCTCACCTTGGCACGCTCCTAGATTCCGTGTTTGAGGTTGAAGACCCAATGTTAGTTTTCGAGGCTGCTAAAGCAACTTACCCCAAACTGGGGTCTCAGAACAACAGAAGCATGTTCAGTCCCAGTTGTTGGGGCTGAAAGTCTGAGATCAGGGTGTTGGCAGGGCTGTGAGCTCCCGAGGGCCCCAGGGAGGATGCTTTCTGGTGTCGCCTGGCGTCCTTTGGCTGTGGCCACACCACTCCAATCCCTGCCTCGACCCTCCCGTGCCTTCTGATGAGGACGGCGGTGACGCTGGATTTAGGGCCGACCCTGGTCCGACGTGGCCTCATCCTTAACTAATTCTGTCTGCAGAGAACCCGCTTCCAACTAGGGTCACGGTCTGAGATCCCGGCTCAGATTGCTGGAAGGGGCTTTAGGGCTCCCCAAGCATGACTCTCCTATCTGATGGTGAGGAAACCCAGCCCAGGAGGGGAGATGCCTTGGCAGCAGCCCCCAGACAGCAAAGAAGGGGCTGGCCCAAGCCCTGCCTCCATCCCCACCCTGCCCAGTGTGGGCTCTGCGCCCACCCCTGCTGCCTGGAAACGGGCGAGCCAGGAGGAACCGACCACGGGTGAGCGGTTAGAGCCTGCCTGGGCCCGGCCCAGCCCGGGACTTTCTAGGTCAGGCTGGTGGCCTTCCTGTGGGCTGTGAGCACACTGGACTCTTTCCAGCCCTAAATTATTTAAAACATGGCCATTCTAGTGTTCCACGGCCCTTTCGGGAGTGAAGAGGCCCAGGCTGGCAGAGGCCTGTTCCCTGGAAGCCAAGGGTGGGTCCCTGAAGCCGCTGAGGCTGGGCCAGGGTAGCTGGGGAGACCTGTGCCCGCGATGTTTCCCGAGGCCGTGCTGTAGCTGGGCAGGCCGCTCACTCCCTCGGGCTCTGCACCCTTCTCTGAGGCCACGGGTAAAAGGCCAGCGCCGTCCCGCTGCAACTGGAAGGAGAATGTGCTCTTGGGAAACTACGAACGGGCTCGAGGTCAAGACCTAATCAAGGCCTTAGGAGGCTGGGGGAGGGGAGGCCGAGTTTGTGACCCGCTGGGGCAGCTTGTCCTGCCAGGGAGGACACTGGAGCCCGGAGCCCTGGGGTGACTCTCCCAGAGTCCTGGGGTTGCAGACTCATTTGTCAAAAGCCACAGGACTGTGCTGCGGGCCGGGGATGGAGCCGTGGTGGAGAGCAGGGCCAGGTGCTTGCGCAGGGCAGGGGTCTCCTGCTTCATTTCCCTGGGGCCTGAGCCAGCGGTGACAGTGACTCGACCCCGCGCCCTGGAGGTGAAAGGTCCCCACTTTGCAGCCGACGGTAATTCCCAGAACCATCCATCTCCCGCCGCCCCTGCCTCCGAGGCCGCCGTCTGGGATGAGCGATGGGCCGCCTCTCACGGCCCGGCCGGGGATCGTTACAACAGGTTTATGCCGCGTGAGTGATGGTGTTTGCACCGCTGGCGCTGAGCGTCACCGGGACCCGACAATGCCCGGACGAGGCTTCACAGAGAGCAGAGCAATAAATACTGTATGGAAGCTTCCAGAAAGGGAACCGTTACCATGCCCGGAGAGACCAGCAAAGGGTTGGGGAGGCAGGGAGCCTGGAAGGCCTGCGCTGGGGTGCGCCTGCGGGTCAGGGCCGGGAGGCTGAGGGCGGGAGTGGCACCAGGGAGGACTTGGCTCGTTTGCAGGAGAGCTGGGGCCGTGCCGTCACGGCAAATAGCGCCAGAGTGTGCGGAAAGATTCAGAACCTGCCATTCAAGGCCCGGTTCCCGGGCGGGTGTGAGCCGCTGGCCGCAGGGCGGGGAGCGGAGGAGCAAGGGCTGTCGCTGAGGCTCAGAGACTGAGGACAGGCACGGCTGGAAAGCGTCCCTCACACATGTGCTGTCACCAGCCAGTGGGGGCTCAGGATGGCACTTGTGGCAGGAGTGTTTCCGTGGCACCCCTTTTTGTCTGGGCCCCTCAAAGCTGTCACCAGCACCGCCCGGGGGCCTGCGAGGCCTGGGGAGAGGTGGGCAGGCCACCGTGCCCCTGGGTCAGAGCCCCCTCCTCTGCTTGCGGCGTCTCGGCAGGGACTCCTGAATCCCCACACGTGTGTGACCTGGAGTGACAGGCTTCCGCTCTGTGCCTCAGTCTTCGTCTGTAAAGTGGGACCACAGAGCTACCCAGTAGGGCGGTGGGGCGGTCGGACCCACAAAATCATGCGTGTGAGTCCCTCAGCCCGGGCCCGGCACAGACCATTGTTCTCGAGAGGCGCCTTGCTGACTTTTAGTCACTATTCCTCAGGGGGACAGGCCTCACGCTCCTGGGCACCAGCGCTGTGTGGGGCGAACTCAAACCTGCATCTTGTCCTCAAGACCCCGTCTCCCAATAAGGTCCTGTTCACGGTCTCCTGGGCTGGGATGTGCACGTGTCTTTTTGGGGGACAAAACCCTCAGCTCGCGCTTTGCTCAGGCTGGACTGGGGACCCAGGACAGAGCACCCTGCAGTCCTCCCATCCTGCCAGAGCCGGCCCCTGACGTGGCAGCACCGTCAGTGCTCACAGCCTCCCGCGAGGGGCACCGTGCGATCACCCCCTCACGGGTCGGAACTGAACCTGGGGAGCCGCGTCACTGTGACTGATTGATCTGACAGCCCGGCGGCGGGGGAGCCCCTGGCCACTGCCTAGGGGCTGTGCAGAGGCGCCACTGCCGCAGGGCGGAGGACGTGCGGGCAGATTGCGTCAGCTGATGAGAAGGGCAGAGCCGCCAGCTGGCTTGGCGGGAGGAGGGAGGTCATGGCAACCGCCCCATCCCCACACCCCAGTGTTGTCCCTGCAGGCCCGGATTCCGCCCCGGGTACCCCCAGCCTGTGCACGTCCCGCTGCCTCCAGTGCTGACTGCCGGGAGTCGTCAGTGCGCCCTCCCAGATGCAGAGACGCACGTACTTACCTGCGTACACACGCACAGAGACACACACAGATGCATGCATTTACACACACATGCACAGAGACGCACACACGCACAGACGCACGCACCTACACACACATGCACAGAGACACGCACAGATGCATGCACTTACACACAGACACGCACAGAGACACGCACAGATGTGTGCACTTACATGCACAGACACATGCACAGATGTGTGCACTCACACAGATGCAGAGACACAGAGATGCATGCACTTACATGCGGATGCACACATTTACACACATGCACAGAGACACACACAAAGATACACACACATGCACAGATACACACATTTAACACACACACACAGATCAGCAGATATACTTACAGACACCCCCGTATACAGATGCACAGATACCCACATAGACATGTACACACACACAGAGATACACATGCATACACATATACACATGGACACGTACACATGCATGCACAGACGCACAGATATGTACATGTACACAATGCACAGGTGCCCACGCATGCAGATGCGCATATACACCCATAGAGATGCACACACATGTACGTATACAGAGACCCACATACAGATGCATGGATATACACATTCACATGTGTATCACACATCCGTAGACACATGCATATGCATGCAAGCATACACCGCACACACAGATTCACACCTGACACACAACACATGCACATAAACACACACAGAGATACACACACATGCACACAGTACACACGACATACACTCACGCATGTACACACAGGTGTGAGCCTTGGGGAGCAGGAGCCGGGGTCTGCTGCGTTGCACCAACGCAATGATAAGGAGGCTGTCCTGGGGCCAAGGGACACCCACCCAGCAGTGGCGTGAGGAGCCCTGTGCACTCTCCACACGGCTGTTCCTGCTGACGACAGCAGGTGTGACAGGAGCAGCAGCCACACGGCGGTGACTGTGGCAGCTGTCGTGGCAGCTAGGGCCCCTGCGGGGCCGGGAGGTCTGACCTTCTGCTCGGGCGGCCGAGCAGCTGGCCAGGGACGGCCGCAGGCAGGCCTCGCCTCGGTTCTAGCTGAAGGGACAGCCGTCTGGCCTGGCCACCCTGCCACCTGCCGAGCGGCAGGGTCAGCGTAGTTGGAGCAACTTGCACCTGGGCTGGGGTGACAGGTGGGAGAGAAAATGCCAGCTCGGCGCGAAGTGGGAAGGCGGGCGGTTCTGGGGGGCCTGCGTTTGGTGGAGGGCGTGAGGCCTGCTGGGATGTGCAGAGGGGAGGGACCGCGGGGTCTGGGGCAGGGAGGAAGCTCGCTTCGTAACCCTCACGTGTGAGTGGCACTGGGGACGTGCCAGGCCGTGGCTCCCGCGGGCACGGCCTGCACACTGTGAAAGTGGGGTGAGCCGGGGAAGGGCAGCCGGGCCGGCATCAGCGCAGTGCCCATGGCTGGCCCGAGTGAGCTGCACGTGGGCGGGAAAGTGATTTTTAAGAACGCAGCTTCAAGTGAATGTACGCAATACCTCTGAGCTATGTGTTTAGAAACGGTAAAGATGGCAGATTTCATGTATATTTTACTATGATTAAAAACAACTTTTTAAAAAAATTTGCCTAAACAGTGCAATTTATAGCTATCCCAGGGGCCATGCGAAGTGCCTCATACCTGTAATCCCAGCACTTTGGGAGGCTCAGGTGGGAGGATGGCTTGAGGCCAGGAGTTTGAGACCAGCCCGGGCAACATAGCGAGACCCCAGCTGCAAAAAAAAAAAAAATTAACAATAAAACATTAGCTGGTGTGGTGGCTCACGCCTGTAGTCCCAGCTACTCGGGAGGCCAAGGCAGGAGGATCCCTGGAGCCCAGGAGTTTGAGGCTGCAGTGAGCTATGATGAGGCCACTGCACTCCAGCCTAGGTGACAGAGTGAGACAGATCTCTAAAAAAACTTTAAAAGCCATCCTACGGTGCCATTGTATACCTGCTAGGTCAGCCCCTGCCCCCAAACATAAAACGACAGTATCTGTTGCTGGCATGATCGTGTGAAGTGGGCAGGCTCCCGCAGCCCTGTCGGCACACATGGGAAGAACCTTTTGCAAAAGCAGAAAGGCAGCTCGTAGCAAGACCTGGGAAGATATTTCTCCATTTAGATGTCAGAAATCCTATGCTGGGGAATTCATTCTAAGAAAGTAAGTCACAGACAGACAGACGCATGGCACGCAGGTGTTTGTTTCTGCCCCGCGATACTGGGAGCACCCTACACGCCCCGCCACAGACACTGGCATTAGTACTGTTGAGTATTAGAATACTGGGGCACCCTCCGGGTGACAGTCCCCAGGACCGCAGGAGCTAGAAAGTGACAGGCTGCCGGGCTCAGGGAGAGGCCTGCTCAGTCTGGAAAAGGTTTGTTCTTTTTCCTCCTCCTGTCCTTCCGGAGTGGGAAAAACAAATGGGAACGCGTTCGGTGGTTCACGTAGATTCCCTGCAAACCTCCGGAGAAGTGATAAACAGATCTTTGCATCCCGGTGCTGGTTAATTTGTTTTCAATAGGTTTCAATCAATTACGTGTGGTCTCGGGGAAGGGGAAGGGCACCAGTAATTGGCTAAAATAAATCACTCGGTGCCTCGAAAGCAGGTCTCCGCTGAGATGGGCGCAGCCCAACCTTCGATTCTTAATGAACAGGCGCGTGGGTCCCCCACCTCCTGCGCCCCCTTCCCCGAGCTCCATGGGAACTGCTCGCCAGGGTCGCGGAGGAGGGGCACGGCGTGGCTGAAGGCACCCGAGGTGGGCGTGGCCTGCAGTGCCACCTGCCCCTCCCCCACCCCACCCCTCCCCCGCCCACATCAGGGTTCTGTGGCTGCGGAGACAAAGTACCACAGGATGTATCCCCTCGTGGTTCTGGGGACCGAAGTCCAGATCAGCGTGTCCCTCACGGCCCTCGGGGGGATCCTTCCCTGCCCTTTCCAGCTTCTGGTGGTGGCCAATGTCCCTGGCATTCCTTAGCCGCGTCACTCCGGTCCTCGCCTCTGTCAGCCGTGACCGTCTCCCCACGCGTGTCTGTCTGAGTCACTTCTCCTCTTCAAGGACCCCGGCCATGTGGGATTTAGGGCCCACCCTCCTCCCCCGTGACCCCTTCTTAACTGACCAATCTGCAAAGACCCTATTCCCGAAAAGGTCATGTGGGTGGGTACCAGGGTTAGGGCTTCGGCGTACATTTTGGAGGTACCACTGCAGCCAACAGCACCCCCTTTTTGGCGAGGGCCACCAAGACGGGCTGCTTGCTGAGCGGTGCCGTCCCTCTGGCCTCGTGTGGGGATTCGGAACGGGACTGGCCCCCTCGCCTGCTCCCCAGCACTCGGAGACGAGAGCTCCTTCTGAGGAGTAACGTGACTTCTGAATTTCCACCACGCCCTGGCGGAACCCTCGTCTGGGGGTGGGCACGAGGGGCGCGGAGGTGGTGCGGGGGTCGTTGCCCCGAGGGCAGAGCTCAGCAGTGGAGGCCGCCGTGCGGCCCGCCCAGCACTCAGCAGAATCGTCCTTGGGCCCAGACCAGTGGGGGCTCCGCGGGGACCCGGATGCCAACAGGGACCCTGGCGGGAAGATCCAGGTGGCGGTGCGGGTGCTCGGTGGGGTCTGCAGGAGGGGTTGTGGGCCCTGCAGGCGCTAAGCCTGAGGGAGGCAGCCTGTGGCGGGTGGACCAGCCGCTGCGTGGGGGGCAGCCGGGCGTGCATGGGGGCTGAGGGAGCCTCGTGCCCAGTGGTCGTGGGGGCCTGGATTGTGCGTGGACGCTGATCCTGGCAGCTGCTGGGAGGTCGCCAGGCCCCTGCCCGCCTTCCTGCCCTGGGGTAGCAGAGCTTCCTGGAGCCTGTGTCATGCACGACCCTTGTGTGTCCCGGCCTGCCTGCTCTAAGGACAGCCCCCCGAGGGAGGAGGTAGGACTCTTCTTGTCTTACCCCGGGGCAGACTGAGGCTCGGTGGGTCAGGGCACCCGACATCAGGCAGAGAGCAGTTTCCACAGTTCACTGCGCCCCACAGACACGGACGGGGCTCCCACGGAAACGCCTTCCCTGGCCCGAGCCAAGCCTCCAAGCTGTGGTCTGAGTTCTCGGCCATCTGCCGTGGTGACTGCGGGGCCCCCGGAGCCAAAAGAAGGTGGGAAGGGACGGGCGTGGTCAGCGGTGAGTCTGCCCCGACCTGCAGGGGATCCTGGGGCCGAGGAGCCAGCTGGGCGGGGGCGTGTTCCCCGCGTCCGTGGGGCTGGCGAGGGCCATGTGCAGCCTGGCTTGTCCAGGGGTCCTCCTTGAAGCTTGAATAAGGCCAGCCTGGGACAGAGACATGCAGTGGCACCGGGGGACCAGAAACAGGAAGTGGGGTGACACAGAGCCACTCGTTGCAAGTTGGGCCAGCGCTGTCCTCAGGGAAGGCGGAGTGCAGGCCAGGCACGGCGTGGTCTCAGATGGGAGGAGGGTCATCGGGGGAAACAGGATGAGGGCTGGAGGGTGGGGGGTTAAGGCAGCCAGGAGAGGCCCCTCCTGGGGGGCCACTGGAGCTGGTGCCTGAATGAAGGGAGCAGGAAGAAACCATGTGGACACTGGGGGAAGGTGCTCCAGGCACAGGGAGCAGCAAGTGCAAAGGCCCTGAGGCCTGAGCCCGCCTGGCCCATTCACACAGCAGCGAAGAGGCCACAGTGGGGGGAGACCACTGGCAGAGGACCCACGAGGCTCCGGAGCTAGGGCTTTCCTTCCCCAGTGACTTTCCGTAGCATCCGGGGTCGCCATGTGGGTGCCTCGGCCTGGGCCTGCCTGCCCGGGGGGTTGGGGGAGGAAGGAGCAGGTGTCTTCCTCACAAATTATGTCTGCCTAATGAAGTACCTCGTGCCTTGCGAGAGCTCCGGGGCCTCCCGCTCTGAGCCGGGTCAGAGCCTGCACAAAATTACAGCTGTACGACACGGCGAGGGGAGCGGGGCTCGCGGCCTGCCTGTAATTACGGCCCGCGGAGCACTGATTGCCACAGTCCAATTAATTAAACACGGCAGCGACCCAAATTATGATCCCTTGCCTTGTACCGAGCAGTATTTTTAACCTTAACTGTCGGGGCTGAACTTAAATTTCCTGTCTGGACAGAAGTGTCACCCGAGGGAGAAGGAGGTGTTGAACCAAAAACCTCGCTGATGACAGACCCTGTAATTAGAAACTGTAGTGTCCCCGAGACTGGTCTTTAAAACTGTCAGAAGCCAAACGGCCGTCATCTGATACGAGACTGTCATTACCCGTGAACCTATTAGCTGCAGGTAAATAACATATTATGCTGGGGACAGAAAGCAGCCGGGTTGGGGAATTCGCCGGCGCTTAATTAGGACCGGCGGCGCAAAAGATGGATGGTCACCCTCCTCGCTTCCTTCATTAGGAGGGAGGGTCAGGTGTGGCGCCGCCTGCGGGAGCCCGGGCTGCTGACCCCGCGGAAAAGCACCGTCCCCCGCCGACTCTCTACCCTGCACCTCTCTTCCGGGCCTGAGTCTAATGCTGATCCCAACGGGGCGGCGGGAGGTCCCCACGAGAGCACCCGTGGGATGGAGTGGGGAGGGGAGCAGGTGCCCCACTCAGGGGAGGGCATCTGGGGGGCGGGGTGAGAAGTAGGGGTGCGGGCCCTCCCTGGGGGCCACCCCCAAAGCCCACGGCCGTGGGAGGGTGGATGTGAGAAGGGTGCGCGAGGATCTGCAAAGCCTGCTGGGAACGTGTGGATTCAGGCCTCCCGAACCCGGCTCCCCGTTCCCTGGTGACTCACGGCTGCGGAACCCTGATCCGGGGTCTTCGCAGACACAGAGGCCGGGCTGCCCCAAGCCTGGTGCGAAGGCCAGCTCCCGTCCACGGGGCGGCTGTGGGTGGCACGGACGCGTCTTCAGACTGACGCGACGGCTATGTTAGGGTGTTTCCAGATAACGCACAGTTAGCCCTGCAGCCTGTGCGTTTGCGAGTATCTGGGCCCAGAACGAGAGGGTCCGATAGTGCAAGAGCCAGTTCACACAATACCGAGTGAATTTGTCTGCTGGGATGCCCAGGGGTGCAGGTGGCGGAAAACCTTGACTCGGATTGGCTGAAACAATCTGGGGTTGTTAACGTCCCAAACGAGGGGCACAGAGGTAGGGTGTGCAGGGGGGCTCCGGCTCTGCCCCGCTCTGCGAGCAGCATCCTTGGGCGTGTTTGTTGGCACATGGCGAATTCACAGGAAGGTGAGAGTCTGGAAGGACGTTATTAGACCACTATTAAGTCGCTGGACAGAGAACTCCCCGTGTGCCCAGCCGCTCTGCTCATCAGCACCTGCGCGTACGTGCACGTGCCAGTGTCACCCGAGGCTTTTCCGTCACCTTGCAGGGAAGGCCGTTGCCAGGTCAGCTTCCCCTGAGCCCGGGAATCCTGCCTGGGTCTGCCCTTCCCGAGGCCACAGTCCCACGTCCCTCACCTGAGCCTGTGACAGCGCCCACTGCTCTGCCTGGGCCCGAGGAGGGTCCCTGTAGCGGTCCTTTTGCTGCGGCTACTCCTACAGAGACGGTGATTTGCACAACGGAGCCCAGGCCCTCACGGAAGTGATTTTAAGGGCACTGCTTTGGTGTCAGACCACCGGTTTCTAAGCCAGCTGTCCCGTCTACATAGGTGTTCATCACTGTGAACCAGGACAGTGGCATCTTCCCTATGGGGGCTCGTAGGTAGGGCAGGGAATGTGGGGGGCACCTGCTCAGGGTCTGGCATACAGATGCCCCTAACACATTATCGTGATCATCATCACCTGAAGGTCTCCAGTTCCCGTGCAAGTTCTGAGCACCTCTTGTATGCCAGGCTCCGAGAGGGCTCCACCCCAAGGAGCCGGCCCGCACACGCCAGCTATTTCCAGTGGTTCTGTGTCGGAGCGTGTGTTCTGCGGGAGCACCGTCCAACGGAACTTTCTGCGTCGATGCAAACACATTGTGTCTGGTCTGTGATGGCTGCCGCCCGAATTTGCAATGTGACCGGTGCAACCAGAAACAGAATTTTTCGTTTGACTGCATTTCAGTAATTTAAATAGCCGCGAGTGGCTCCCTGACGGGTGGCCTGGGTCTCTAAGGATACGAGGGAGGAAGCAGGTGTGTCTGTTGGCTGGGCACATGGGGAAGGCTCCGCAGATGGCGGACAGCATCCGAGTGCGCCGGGGGGACCAGGCGGAAGGAAAGGGTTATTCCAGGAAAAGGAGACAAGACCAGCAGAGAAGAAGCTGGAAGGGCAGGGCCTGCTAGAGATGAGGGAAACTTCTGGAGCGGCCAGTGCACAGGTGTGCTTGGGGGCTGGAGAAGCAGATTGGCCCAGATGGGGGACCTTGGAGCCCGTTCTAAGGGTCTGGGCGCTGTCGGTGCATTGTGACCTGGGCGGTGGCGGTGGTGCAGTAGCGATAACAGTAACTGCTGACACGGGTCAGCTGTGCCAGGCACATTCGTTCCTTCCTTCGTTCGTTTCTCAGCTGTTCCGTGAGCTCCTGCTGCTTGCTGGGGGGCTCACGAAGCCTTTGTTCTCCCAAACCTTACAGCTCCGTGAGCGGAGAGCACGCAAAGGGCCCGGCATCCGCACGGCCGCCCTCTCCCGTTTCCGGACTTCCCCACGCACCGAAGTCCCCAGCCCGGACAGCGCCTACCCCTTCCAGGGCACGGCCCAGATTTGCAGGCGTGCCGTCCCACTCTGGGAACCCGCGGCCCCTCCAGCCCGAAGCCTGCGGCCTCCCCTCCTCTCCTGCCCCTCGGCGAAGCGCGTGGGGCCGCAGTTTTCCCCAGCTTGTCGTGGTGACATATTTGGTCGGCTTGGCCGTGTGGCTGGGAAGATCCATCAGCAGGCGTCCTCGACACTCGCCGGCCCCGAACCGCGTTTTAATTTGCCAGTCTGTGGGTTTCCTGTCCACGAATTCATCTATATCTGTGTCAGGCGAGATTGCCTTTGTCCTCCTCCGCCCGCGATGCCTCCCCCCCACCCCCCACCCCGTGGGGCTGCGTCCGCAGCGCGCTGCTTACTGGGTATCCAGTTTGGAAATGCAGCTGGGGGTCCTGGTAAACAACCCCAGGCGGCCAAATCCGGGTGTTTCTCTCTCCCTCGGGCCTGGCCCGGCTGCCGGGCTGAGGTCAGAGGGCAGCTGGGCGTGGCTGGGATTCCAGTTGGGATGCAGGGTTATTTCTCTGTACCAAGCGGGGGCTGTCCCGGTCTGCGGGGGGCGGGGGTGCAGTAACACCGCGCCACAGCCTGGCACCAGCAACAGAGATATTTAGTCCTACAGGTCTGGCGGCCGGAACCCTGAAACCAAGGTGTCGGCAGGGTGGCTTCCTCTGAGTCCTCTCTCCTGAGCGTGCAGACACCATCTCCCCTCTGGGCGTGCGGGTCTGTGTCCAAATCTTGTGCAGACACTGGTCCGGTTGGATCAGGGCCCACCCGTATGACCTCATTTCACTATAATCACCTCTCTGAAGACCCCATCTCCAAATACGGCCGCATTTGGGGATCAGGATGTCAGCATGTAATTTTGGCAGGACACAAATCAGCCCATGATGGGTGTCATTTTCCTTCTTTTTCACTCTTCAGTTGAAAGCACGTACAGTATTCATCAGGAAGGCGTGGGCGTTTCAGTCAGCTGAACTCAGCAGGGAACAGAGTGCGACCAGCCCCCAGAAGCCCCCTCTGGCCCCTGGTCGGTGGCCCCCGCTGGTGTAGCCAGTGCCCCAGCTTCTAACCCCATCAGTTAATTTTTCAAAAGAGTGACTCAGGGTGACGCCCACGTAGCTGCTGCTGTTTCGGCACCACCGGGGGCCGAGCGGTGAGTCAGGTCCAGACGGGGAGAGGCCGGGCAGCTCAGGAGGGGAGAGGGCCGTGGGGGCTTCGTGGGAGCCACGCAGGGGCAGCCTGCGAGGGGGAGGCGTGGCCGGGCGGGCATCAGGGCGGGGCCGGTGGCCTTGTGAGTTGTCACCTGGCTGCCACAGCATGGACACACAGCAACAGTCACCCAGAAACGCAGCCCCGAAGGACAGAGGCCGCCCCTGTGAACTCAATATGCTGAAGGAAGTCGGCTTGTTGGTTTGTTTTTCTCTAGCAAGTGAAATTAGCAGGAAGTGAATAGGCTGTTTGTCTTTTACCTGGAGCCTGGAGCCCTCGAACTTGACATTCAGGAGAATAGTGCTTAAGTGTCTGTGTGCCCTGCCTCATGTCGGGTCCTTGGGGAAGTGTAGACGTGACCGTCGGGGTCTCTGCCCTCAAAGAGTTGCCTCTGGGAGCGTGGGGATGAGCCAGGAGCAAGTGGCCGACTCGTCAAGGGCACGGCCCATCATGGGTCCCTGGCTGGTGGGGCGCGTTAGATACGTCCAGCAGGGACAGGCACAGGCCGGAACGGCAGGAGAGGGCCCCAGCCAACACCTGGAGGGAGGGAGGGATTGGGTGGCCTCACGCGGGGCACAGCACAGAGACAAAGGCTGGAAGGCTGGACCAAGGGGGGGGTCACTCGTGTGAGGGGGAGGTGGCCTGCCCGTGCCAGGAGAGCAAGGGTTTGTGTGGCGCTCACGCACAGGAGGGTGGCTGGAAGGGCTGGATCCACGGCACGGGCACCTCTGAGGGCCGGGCTCTGGGAGGGGCGGCGAGAGTTCTGGTCCTGGGAACAGCATGCTGGCGGGACCAGCACAGGATCAGCCTTTGAGGCTGCCGGGGCCTCACTCGGTTTCCCTGCAGGGCGCCAATACCGAGGCTTGTTCATCTCAGGAGCCCAGAGCTCCAGATGTGG